>SKCR01046374.1:0-41625 GCA_019454045.1 Zanthoxylum bungeanum
CACAAGTGTTGAAAACACATTATCTAGAGCCTAAACACATTCTTAGTTTTTAATCTTCTTGTTCTCACTTTGGAGACTTATTTGCTTTTCTTGTCTTCTTTGTTTGTTGTGAGATTGATCTTTGTTAAACCATCAACACATCAAACCCAAATTTTCTAAAACTTCATAGTTCTCATGGTGGAAGATTATCGGTCGGAGCTCCGGCGTTCAGAGTTTGCATAGTTGATCCGCTCAGAGACATCAAAGGTTCTGAAGAAATCGTGGGGTATAGGTTTGAGGAGTTCTTCGAGTTCTTACAGTGTAGAGGTACTAGAGTTGGTGGAGTTGCCACCATAGGTCTTTTACCATCACTGTAAGTTTTTCTCTTTATAGTGGATTTGGGTTGGTAGCCGAGATACCAGAAGTGGTTTCTTACTCGCACGCATTTTCCACTTCGTCAGTAAAATTACTGTGTTGATTTATTTATTACATTAATTTTGTTTGCTTGGATTTATAAACTGTTAAACTTAAGGGTGATTGTTAATTTTATTAATCCATAAATATAATATTTAGGACTTGTCTTAAAATATTATGATAAATTCCGCATAGGGTCAGAACCTTAGGATAAACACGAATTCTCACTCTTTTACTTGATGATAGATCAATCAAGATACCGAAAGGAATCGTGGAAGATGTGTTATTACAAGTCGATAAATTCATATATCCTGTGGATTTTATTGTCTTGAAAATACAACATATAGCAGATAGTTACAAGTCAATTCCTGTAATACTCGCATTAGAGATGGCTTGAGTAAGGAGTCATTAGATAATATATCATTGACTCTTGAGACGCATCCTAATGGATTTGATAAATTAATTCACAATTTACATACATAATTTCAAAAAGAAAGACAATAATATAGTCTTGGGAATCTGACATTAAAAGACCATGTTTGTCTATTTATAAGAAAATTGGATGGGAAGCATATCCCCGACCCATAGAGGGCGTTCAAGCCGTTACTAGACGTAAAACCAGAGGAAGATGTGAGCCACAATCATAACTATCAGTGCATATCATTTACTATTTTTATTTCATTTTATTGTTTTAATATGTAACCTTTCTTTTTAGTAGAAGTGTTGTAAATTAAACTGCATTTTCCACAATAATCAGGTGATGTCTTTTAAACTCTACTTCTTCTTTTTTCAGACGTTGGGGACAATGTCTCAATTTGATTCGGGGGAGGGGATAGTTGACTCAATAGTTTTCGTTTTTATGTTTCAATATTGTGTTTTTCTTTCAAAAAAATATTTTCCTTTTTGTTATTATTTTATGCAAAAAAAAAAATTATTTTCTTTCTATTTTGTTGTTATTTTGTGTGTAAAAAAAAATATTTTGTGTTTATTTTATTTTGTGTTTTTTCAAAAAAAAACTACACACAAACTAACAACAAATTCTTGACTAACCAAGTGGAACTGTTGTACGGGGATGGCAGTGTAGGGAGTTTTCGCTCCTGAGACGCATTTCAATATTTCGTAACAAGTTATTTTTATTCTTTTCTTTTTGAATCATTAAAATTTTTTAATTCTCCATAATATTGATTAAATTTGATCTCCATATGCTCATTTGATAGGTATTTTCAACATACACAGTAACATATGATCGTGGTTTGTAAGTGAAAATTTTGTAATATTTAGTTCTCTAGTTTGTTGGAGGTAGCACCTAAAGGTAGTTGAATTTGTGTTTTTATTCAAAAAACTAACCATGTTCTTACTTAGTAATCGGAAATTTTCCATCAATAAGCAGTGAATGTTTACGAAAAACGGTAGAGCTTGAGTTAATTAAAAAATGATAATTATAATAATCAAGCTTTTACTTAGTAACCGGACATCTTACCTCTGCAAGCAGTGATTGTTCGCGTAAAACGATATAGTTTGAGTTGTTTTATTAAAAAAAGTGTGTGGGTGAATCAGTTTGATTTCGTAGCCTCTCTAACTCGAGCAATTAAGTTTGTAGGGGTGTTTTAACACTTAATGCCCTAAGGCTAACTGGTTTGGGAGTCACTGACCCAAAGCTTGTTACAATGGTTAAAGAGAAAACTTGAGGAAATCAAACATTTTTTTTCTTTTAACATCTGAGATCTGAGCAATTAAGTCCGTAGGGGTGTCTTAACACCTAGTGCCCTAAAACCAACTGGTATTGGAGTTATTGACCTGAAGCTCGTTACAAGGGTTAAAGATGTATTAAAAAACTATTTTTTATATAAATAAATTACCATTACCAAAAGGTGTGAATTCCGATATATCTTTAGGAAAAAAATATTACTTCTTTTCAACAAGACCTATGAATATTGATACTTTCTCTTATGGCTGTATGAAAGAAGTGTAAGAAGTCCAGGATAATTTGCTTATTTGATAATTTAGAAAGAAATGAAACAATTACTAACTTGGATAAGAATTTATTTCTTAAGTTTTCGCTTAAATTACTATAGAATAGTAATAAGCTGGTTAGGAGGTATGATGAACATTAAAAAGTATAATTTAATAAAAGAGAAACTAATCATTTTTTTCATTTATAATTTCATTAATCCCTTTAATTTAGTACATTTGTGAAATAATAATTAAATTTATGTTTTATATATTTTTATTGTTATTTTTATTTCTTATGTAGGTGGAATAATTTTTTGGATATATAACTAGAAAAATGGACATGGCATTTGGATTTTGGAGGCCATAAACTTAAAAAAGCGTTCTCACAGTGTACAATTTCGAAAATTCCAACTTTGCGCAATTTTTGTATTTTGGCCATAACTTCTTACTCCGATATTGGATTGAGACGACTCTAATTCCAGATGAAAGAAGACTTAAATATCTACAACTTTCCTATTCATAAGAATTTTCTAATTCTAAAGTTTTCAATGCCGAAATTGATGAAAAATCCAAAATGTATTATATGTAATTTTTAAAGAAAAAAACAAGAAGTAAAAAATAAAAAAATATATATATAAAAGGTAGGAAATGACATTCATCTTTCGGTGGAATGTCATTTCTTACAAATCATGCAATTTGTAATTGTAAATTTTATGATGCAATTGTATATAAAGATATGGTGAGCACCTCTATAAATAGAAGTGCTATGCACCTCATTTCTGCAGCCCGGATTACATAGTTTTTGCTGAAAATTTGTGGAGTTCTAACTCTTGTGTGTTTTATTTTTCAAGATTTGTTGTAATTTCTTTTTCCCTTTCAGTAATAAAATTATGCATGTTTTTATTCAAATCATTAGTAGCTAATTTCATCCTATTGGGGTAAATGGTGAAGCTTTTTATATGAAAATATAGATTAATCTTACATATATTATAATATATGAATTGTAATATAAAGACTAATATTTAATTTAAATCTGGATTAATTATTGACAAATTTTGTTACCGCTTATATGACTGGTTTTATTTATTTTGTATAATTGAGTACCTAACTGAACTTGTTATAGACAAATATTATCACCGTCTTTATGGCAGGTTTTATATGTTTTGGCATAATTAATTCATAAAATAAATTAATTGAGTAATAATGATCATTTATATATTATAAAAAGTAAGATTTCTCTAAATTTGAAATATTAAAAACGGATCCCCTAGCTCCATCATTTTATTTTATTATTATAGTCTATTTTAAAATTGTCAATCACTTCAAACAATTCACTTTTTTTTTATTTTCACTCGAATTATTATTTTATCTTATTAAATCTATTTTATGAGGATTAACCTCGAACTTACCAGGTTATTTTATTACTTTGACACTATTATACTTGGGAGTAAAAAATCACTTTATGAGTGTGTCAGTTTATAAACTTCTATTGTACTCATTAGATATCACATCGTAACCATGCAAACCATGCAATCTATGCATCACATACATAAGGGCTACATCCCCGTAACATAAATATAAAACTTAATCTTTTTATATTTATTCACTTGTCTTAACATACTTTTCTGTCATATTTACGGACAAATTATACTTATCCTTACTAACTTGACTTTAAGTGTACAATGCAAACTGAACTTAACTAGATGGACCCATGATACCCTAATGACTGTAAAATAGTATCCGACTCCACGGGCTCATCCTCTCGAAATCCTGCAAAATAATAATAAAGTGGTCGGGCGAGTATTTTAAAATACCCAGTGAGTGGATAATATAAAATAAAAAGTATACATATTTGAGAAAATCGAAATTTGATAGAAATGAAATCAAATGCAAATCTTGGTAAAATTCATTTCGGCTGAGAATCATTATCTTCAAAACTCAGCTGAAAACTAGAATCTCTGTAAATCTCTGGTAAAATTTATCATAAAACTATATCTTTATAAAAGTAGTCATAAAACTAAATTTTTGAAAATCTCATTTGAAAATCATTTTTCTACAAAATTGATCATAAAATAATATCTTTGCATCGAGGAACCAACTCAACTGGACGAATCTGGGAACCAACTCAACTGGATATCCGCTGTCTATGGACGTTACATATCGTCGTCCCGCTAAACACATAGCTAGCACCATGGGGCATTACTTATCTCCAAACCCAAGACACTGAAACTGAGGAACCATGGTCGTTACGTATCGCTATTCCCTGATCCCAACTCTGTATCTGTCATGTGCACAGGCTCATCTGAATCCGTCAATTCCAATTAATCCATCAATTCTAGTTAATTCATCAATTTCACGTATTTTTATAAAATATATTTATCAAAAACATCTAAAAACATAACTATATCCATCAAAATCATATCAAGTCATCAAACTATCTCGATAAGTTTTACTTATATCAAATCGTCATAAAATATTTCAAAAACCAAAATTCAAAACATGGCTAAATTGTCGCCGATAATTCAAATAAAATCAAACTCAAATATCATAAATACACTATAAGAAATCAAGTAGAAAAGTGAAGTATCAACTCACTGATTCGATGCCAATCCAATTCCAATCCTCGAAGTACCTACCGTCATTTCCAACAATGCTCTATACACAGACATTACTACGTTAGGATAACTGATATTGAATACTTATCTAACGTAAGAACAAAACATGTCATGCATGAAATATCATTCTTATTGGAAATTAGGATATCTAGGATTCCTACGAACTTTAAGAAACTCTGTTATGAGTTACGTGGGTCTAGATATCGTAAATTCAAATTTTTTTCTTATTTATGAACATTGTTACACTGCACAAGGTAATTTTGAAAATAACTGTAATTATTTGAGGACAGGTAAAGGCTAATTTCTTAGTAGAGTGACCTCTTATATGTCTAATTTATATCACTTTTTTCGGTTCTTAATTTCGATTTCTAGAACTCAAATCATAGCCGTATACTTGCACCCCACGTAGATAAAATAATTTTTAGTTTTACTACAGAACATCCATATTTCAAAATTTAATACAATTTCATGCTTCAACAACAAAATCCAATTTTTGAATCTGTTATTCCCTTGTATTTTTAATTTCCGTAGCCACTTACGGATCTTGATTTCGTTTGTTAAAACTTAACTTATAACCAAATTAGTACATATTGTTCAGGTATAAACCAATTCCAGTTATATGCAAAACAACCACATTTCGAAATCCACCAAAACTTCTTCCTTCATTGAAAAATTCTGATATTTAATTATGTTATACTTTTAGGTGTCTAGTTTCATTTAATATTTACGGATTTCGATTTCGATTTATAGAATTCAAGTTGCAAGAGAATTATTAGATACTGTCCAGATTTCATTGGTTTAGAATTAAGTTTGATATTAGAGTTCCAATAACCTTTTAAACATAACTAACACCTGATTTCTTCAACATATGTTCTAATAGAGACTTAATAAAATTTAAAGTAAAGCCCTTAAGGATAAATTTATCATTTTAAGCCAATCTTATCACTTAACACCAAATCTATCACACTTCTACTGCAAGCACAACAACTTTCGAATTTTATTATAAATTCATGTTGGTATGAAAAATTATACTATGTTAATTCTTATTGTATCTAATTTTCATCAATATTTATAATTTATAAATCCGACCTCCATAACTAAAGTTATACACAAAATATCTCAAACTTGCCAAATGAACTCTTATTTCAGGTTCATCATCTCCGATTGCTCATAATCATCAAACCCAACCCTCCACAATCATATAATCATCATTCTATCATTTATAAGTCATAAAATCACTAAACCCTAACATGAAAATAATTTGGAAACTTAATAATTAAAGCAAATATACATAATCAACACAAGGTTATATCATTACCACTTCTTCTTACTTCTTCTTCTTCTTCTTTGTTACTTGAAACTTGATTCAAGAGCTCAAATTTTCCTCCCCTCTTTTCCCTTAGCTCATGGCCAAATTAAGGGGGGAAATGGGTTTGGATTATGCTTTTGTTTTTTTTATAAAGAATTGGAAAAAAAAAATGAGAAAATTCTAGAAACTACTTTAGAATGGGCTTCATTTTTTTCTTTTTTTGGGCTTAGTTTGGACTTTATAATTCGTATACAAATGTTTTTAGAAATTTTCATTTAGGCCCCTCACTTTAGTTTAATTATATTTTTGGCCCATATCTTTATGTTAATTTAATTTCTTGCCCCTCTATTTTATTAAGTTTCCATTTACGCCATCGTGCTTAGTAAACTCACTTTACTTAATTACTTTCGATGTTATGTTCCTAGGCCCAATTGAATCAAATCCACTTGTCGTATACCGCCTGTTTAAATTTATCTCCTCTTTTGATTGTCTCAAATCTCTTATATTTTAGAAATTTTCGTTATCGTCACCATTATTTTAGTTAAACTAATTATGTAAGATTTTGGTTATCACATGTACACTTATTTTATTCATTTTGTTATATTTTATTTACTTTATTTATTTACCATGTTTTCGAAATCAGATCGGACCGGAAGGTCGAATATGGAACCAATCGTGAGTTCAGTTCAGTAAATGAATAAAAATCAGTTTGCAAAAAAAAAAATGGTCAAAGCAGATGAATTGGACCGGATCGGTTCATTTAAAAAAAAATTAAAATCAAAAATTAAAAATTAATATTTTTTTATAATTTTTAATGAAACAAAACTATTTATGACATAGGCTAGTTCTACCGTTTTTTCAGAATTGTTCAACCGGTAGAACCATTAACTCATTGAACATGTTGTATCACCGGTTAGATTATTGATCCGGTTATGAAACACTGCTTATTTATGAAAACACGTACGAGAGCATAAAATTAAAGATTGAATTTCATCAGAACCTAGACAATCAATTGACTTGAGTCTAGGATTGACATTTTGACCCGCTCTATCTCGTCCTGTTTAGGACGGAATTCGGAATATATTTTTTTGTCCCATTTTAAAGACGGAACGGGATTAGGATGGAAAATTTTGAATCAGGACAGGATTTTCACGAGACGAGCCGGAATTTTCACGGGATGGATCGGGATTTCACGGGACGGAATATGATTTTTTATAAAACTAAATGAGATCAGAATATATTTTTATCTCATTTTATATGACAAAAATGAGATTTTCCGAATTCCGTTCAGTCCCACTCCATTGTCAACTCTACTTGAGTCCCCTACAAAGTGCAGGCTAATGAAATTGATAGAATGATTCACCCTTTATTCTTAGGAAAAACCCACCTTAAGGCCCCTGTACTCTCAATGTTTTTTACATTACACCCCTGTACTAAATTTTCTACACATTGCACCCATGTACTCTCAATGTTTTTACATTGCACCCCTGTACTAAATTTTCTACACATTGCACCCCTACACTCTCAAAAAATTGACATTCCACCCTTATTTTAACGGCAAGTTAACAGAGTTGAGAAATATTCTGACATCACCCACCCTTATTTCGGATTGGACCGATCAAATTTTTTTACTTTGAAGTTATGCGCCCTACTAGGGCGCATAACTATATGTTAGGGCGCATAAATATTATGCTCCTTCAGATACATTCAAAAATCCAACTAATTTATTGCAAAAATTAGATCAAAACTACGATCTTGGAGTGTTATTAATGAACAACAAAAAACAAACAAAGATGATTCACGGTTATCAGACATCATTCCTAAAGAACGACAACGAGTATTACATGTCATGCGTGCACATTTATAGCAAACACTCATTTTTTTAGCCCTTCTTTTTTTAGCATAGGTGCTTCTTCCTAAACCATGCAGATATGACACAAATAAGGGTGGGTGATGTCAGAATATTTCTCAACTTTGTTAACTTGCCGTTAAAATAAGGGTGAAATGTCAATTTTTTGAGAGTGTAGGGGTACAATGTGTAGAAAATTTAGTACAGGGGTGCAATGTAAAAACATTGAGAGTACAGGGGTGCAATGTAAAAACATTGAGAGTACAGGAATGCAATGTGTAGAAAATTTAGTACAGGGGTGCAATGTAAAAATCATTGAGAGTATAAGGACCTCAAGATGGGTTTTTCCTTATTTTTATCTGTTATAATATAATGTACCGCTGCAACACATATATTATTAATTGTTACAAGACATAGAATATCAACAAATAAAAAAACATTTTAAATTAATATTGTCACAAAACAAATTAAACAACAAGAAAATCAAAACAAAAAATGACTTCAATAATTGTCATTCTAGAAGCAACAATTATAACAATGAATGAATTTTACTTGAAGGGTTGTTTTAGCTAGCCTATAGCTTTCTTGCCAACCACCAAAACTCTACGAATCCACGTCATCCTCCACATATTAATGTAGATTTCACCACATTAATATCAAAGTTAAATAATTACAAAATGTAAAATTCAGAACTACTCATTAAAACATACTTTAATTCAAACTCAAGACCAAACGGGATAATAAGTTATCACTTTAATGGATCATTAATCCTCAAACCCAAATTTTTCCCAAATTGCATTTCTGACCCGGCACAAATCTCTTCCTTTCAAAGTCCTCCCTATACCTTCATGAACAGAAAATGAAGCTCCCCTCCTCATAGCTAAATATTCATGAGGCGGAATCAACCCATAGTACTCCTCATCTTCTTCCTCGTCCTCGTCGGCGTCCCGATCTTCATGATCTTTGAAAACATTTGACCAGTCCGGTATGTTCACCGGCAATGACGCCGATGTCACTGGCATTATTCTCCGTTCTTCAATCTTCTTGGCAAGCTTTCTTGATGAACGTGAACTGGGTATCAGCTTCTTGGCAGCCTCAAATTTAACTAAAGATTCATTTGATTTGTACGTATCAGCTTCATCAAATTCAAAAATATTATTATCCGAAGAAATTGCAGTTTCAGCTTCTGGGGTTGGATTCATGTAGCTTGGTTTTGCAAGAAAGAATTTTCTTGAGGATGCCATTGGAGAAAAGTTGAAGCTTTTGGTTTATGCTTTTTAAATTGAAATAATAGAGAAGTTGTAGACGTTATCAGTTGTGTGTTTCTTTTACTCTAATATTAACTTTTTTGGGTTGATTGATCAGTATCATTTTTTTAGTGTAATGGATAAGCATAAACTTAGTCTTCGAATATAAATAATAACTTATTGCTTAAAAACGGGGCACCCCTTCATATGTAAAGCATGAGTTCACGCTTAGAGATGGCAAATTGAATCTTAATTCGGAATTCAATACTGTTCGGTATGAGATTTGAAGAAATTTTTTTTTTTCGATTTAAAATTCAAGTCGTGATTTGGGATAATTTTTTATTGTAAATAAAAAATCAGCCAGAGATTTAGGATAATTTTTATCATGAATTTTGGGTTAGGATTGGGAATGATTTTTCTTAGAAAATCCCGATATTTTACTAGAAAAGTCGAAATTACGAATTCTAATTAAGAATTGAGATAGCAAACCATTTAATCCAAGATTCAAAAACCAATAGACAAAATTTAGGTTAGGACAGAAATTGGTAAATCTTTATTTATCCCAACCAATTGCCAATTTTGCTCTCACTAATCAAATTGAGGAGAAAAACGTGTGTACTTTTGAGGGATGTACACCAAGTAAATAAAATTGGGCTATGTCACTAATAAAAAATATTCATTTCTTCAAGTGTTAATTTTATTTTTGATTATTAACCTGATAATCTTATATCACGTAACAAAGAATGATAAGTTATATGTCATATCCTTGGTATACAAACTGACTATATCTACTATATATTCTAAGCCATAATAAGCAGCATTCCAAGAGATGTGTGCTTCAACTGCTATAGCGAATAATGTCGGCTTTTTCTTTTTGCTGCCGCCTCCGTTGCTTCATCATTCATCTCACCTGCTTCATTTATAATTTAACCGCCTAACTTCGTCCAGGACTTGCTTATTAATTAACGTATAATTATATTAATCAACTTATTTTCTTTATGTAATGGGTGAAAACGAGCTCAAAGTCAGAATAAGCTCAATCAAGTGAAACAGGCCCACTAACAGCCCAATAGAAGAATAGTTTAGCCCACAAGGCATGGAACCAATATGAACCACAGGTCGTAAAAGGCCTCCATCGACTTTGTTGTAGTCACCCAGAACCCGATCTCCCCCTAGAGCATCCACAAGCCTAACGCATTTCGAGATGGTGCACGTAGAACGCAGCCCATGCAACCTAGACCCCGCAAATGACATCTTCATACGAACTCGAGACCGTTTCATGCGATCCCAAAGCCTCATGAAACTTAAAACATCCTCAAGAGCCCCAATGAAATTAAGGAAATCACCTTAGTGGTTACCAAAATAAGATAATAATAAATCTCAATAACTCAGGGTTAGTTATTATGTATAATGATCTCCAACGGTTACCATATTTGTTTCATTGAAACGCCTCACCAACATGATAAATATGGGGAAATCCATTGTAAAGAAGAGAACCTTAGAGAAACTCTGCCAAAATCAAAACAGCTTGTAAGCTCTTGAGCATCTACTTGTACCTTTAATAAGACTGACTTGTGGACAGAGGCCTCAGATTTGTCTAACCACATTAAAAATAATGCCTTATTCTTTTATTTCGTTTGATTTCGGTGTTGACCGGTATTGGCTGTCAATATTTTGGCGTTAGAAGGAGGGCCCTCTAGAATAAATTCCACAAAACTCTGATGGCACACCGGTGAGGAAGGGGCAACAGCCACGCAACTTCGAACAACAGCGCTGGCCGAAGGAGCTCGTATGCCGATGGTGGCGACATGCCTCCCTAGATCCTTCCAGTTCCAGTTGAGGACAAATGAGAATGAACCGATGGGCTTGGGCCTCAAGACATGGAGAGAAATGATTTGGGCCGATCGTGTGACCTCCAAGCGTGGATCGAAAGGCAAGACGAGTTGGGAAATACAATGCGGGAAATGCTGCAAATTTTGCAGCAATTGGCTCAAAATCAACCCCAATGCAAGTAGTAAGATAGTGGACCACAAAGAGCTCTCAAAGTGGAAAGGAGTAGCCACAGACATTCTCAGAGATTATCATCTCAGGGCTGAGTTAATGACCGCGAGCAATATGATGCCAATGTCGCGATAGGAGAACGCGATTCGAGAGGCTCACCCGATCAATGAGGTAATAACTATGGTCTATTTTTTTTTATTGACGATCTTGGTCGTCGTCATGTCCAGCTCAGTAGAAATAAAGGCGAACAATTGGCCTATAGCAACTCGACAGAGAAGAGGTACAACGACATCAGATTGAATAGCGCGACCTAAAGAAGCACCCCAACGAAGTGACTGGGAGGGCTAGTCAGGCCCAGTGAAGCGACAGACGAAGCGATTTACTATATTAGCAGCAGCAACAGATACATGACCTAATGAACTCTCCACATCCTATAAATCGTGAATCGCGAACGAGAGGCCAGACATGAAAAGAATATGTAGCTCAAACCTCTTTAGGGCAAGACGGCGACATCTGCAAGCTCATGTGACGTCTAGAAAGGTTAGAATAAAGGCGGGCTGCTTAAGCGAAACTAGTGAACAAATACACTGAGTGAAGCCCTTTCACTCGAGAGATCGCTGATGTGCCACTTAGGGGTGAGCATCGGTTCCGGCTCCACCCGGAATCGGTTGGAACCAGACCGATATTTCGGGTTTGAAACTAGAATCGGTTGTAACATGTCTGATTTTGGTTGCAAAAATGAAAGAACTGATTTTAACAGGTCTGGTTCCTTTTTCAAACTGGTCGGAACTGGAACCGGACCATAGAACTTGTTTTTGGAACCAAATATAGAACCGATTTCTACCCAGTGTCGCGTCGCGACGCTAAGCGTTGTGCATCGCGACGTCGGGACGTTCAGCTCACGTAGTTTCCTGGAAATATAGGGGAGCATCACGACTCCTAACTTCTGCGTAGCGACACTGAGGGCTGATGAGTACTAAAACTTCGTTTTCTTTGTTCTTGAGCTTCCGGACTCCGATTTGGTCCCCGTTTTTTCCTACGGACTCGTATTAAAATATAGTTTTCATTAAAATATTTTAAAATAGTGTAATCCAGAACCAGATCGGAACCAAATTGGAACTGAAAAATAGGGTACCCTATTTAATTGGGTAGGTTCCGGTTCCGGTTCCACTTAGTTAGGAACCGATTTTTTCCAAGTAGGTTCTGATTCCATGCGGAAATAGAACCAAAACCGGTTTTGCTCACCCCTAGTGCCACTGCCCGACCGCTTCAAGATGCCTAACTGATGGAGTTGGTGCTTGGAGTGCCAATCCGAATTTTACATTTTAATATTTATTAAAAAAATAACTATATTTTTCATTCCATACCTTATTAATGGTATTGTCATTATGCGTATTAGATTGATATATAGATATGCT
This sequence comes from Zanthoxylum bungeanum, assembly GCA_019454045.1. Lineage (NCBI taxonomy): Eukaryota > Viridiplantae > Streptophyta > Magnoliopsida > Sapindales > Rutaceae > Zanthoxylum > Zanthoxylum bungeanum. Next base: position 12,786 of record SKCR01046374.1, read on the forward strand.
AAGAATGACATCGACCTTAGAATAGTTTTGACACTAGGTGTAAACTATTCTTAAAGTAAATATTCCTAGTCGTTGGTTTTGGAATACGGTCGAATTCCTATAACCTAAAAGACTAGCACATGTCGTATATTTGAATTGGAGTTCCAATGGTTTAACGTAATGTACCATGAGTTTTGGAAACTCGTATAGACATGTGGGTATTCATTGGAGGGAATACTTAAGGACTCATAGATGATTCCTAATAGTTGGAAGTACACACCACCGTCAATAGGAATCTCCTCGAGTCGAGTAGCATATGTAATCCTTTGACTATAGGATATCATTGATTTTGTGTGAGATCATCAACACTTTGATGTCATGTATGTCAGAAACCTTTCATAGTATGGCCTCTAGATGTTCGTTGGGTGTGGACCCATGCACTCAGTAATCAAGTGTGAAGCGAGATAGGATCCATCGACCCGTATGTGTACCATAAGAGATTTAGGTATCCATGTGAGTAAGGTCACGATTCCTAAATCTTTGGCCAAAGTCGATCACCTAGGGTGGATCGCGTCAGTTATAAAGAATCGTGGACATGTCGACATGAGATGTGTGTCTCGAAAACTTGACGGTGTATTCTATGTTTCTTAAGCACAACTCGGATAGCTTACAATGGAGGGATTGTTAAACATATGTGATGACCTCGACTTGTATAGTTCAGAAAGGTCGTTCGTGTTCTTCACGAATTTGGAGGTGGCCGAATTGCGTACATATTAGCTAGGCTTATATAACGAACATGTCTGAACTTAGAGAGTCCCAATATGAAGTGTAATCGTTGAGCACTTGGGTAGCCGATTATTTTTTATAAAATATAATATTCGATATTATAATTAAATAATCAAGTGTTATTGGATAACATTGATTATTTACTTTGACCTAATTGAATTAATTGGATTAATTCAATAATTACACAAGGGCTTAATTGTAAAATCATAATTATCTCTACCATTTGAGGATATTATGGTAATTTTAAGTATGTAATAATAGGTGGTTTTGGCTTGATTTAATTGGATTAAATCAAAGTGGCAAACATTTAACTAATCAATTTCCTAATCATTGGCTTGATTTAATTGGATTAAATTAAAATGGGAGACAATAGAGATTAGTCACACCTAATTATACATATTTGGACAAATTAGATTAAGCCCACTTAAAAGTTGATTAAAACTTTTATTAATTAAAAATTGCCTAAGTCTTGCTATAAATAGCAAGCTTTAGGAAGGTTTTAATTACAAGTTACAATACAAACAAATTCTTAAAAAAATTAGCCTAAGTTAGAGAAATGTTTAGAGAAGCTTGTGAGTTCTCTAAAATATTTCATAAATGAGAAATCAAGATTAGATGTCGAAGTGAAGCTTGCTTGCATTGGAAATCGAAATTGGCTATTGAAGTCGAGTTTGCACACCTTGGAGGTTCTCCGACGATTTCAACAAAGGAGAAGTTGATTGAATCTTGCATCAAGCTTACTAGGTAATCTTTGTTCTTCTCTTAAGCTATGTTTATTTATGTATTAGATGCATGATCACATAGCTTAATGTTGAAATAAGGCTAATAAATTGTGTTAGGATGCTTTGGAAGTATAAACACAATATGCTTGTAATTAGGTTAAAATGTTCATGTTGGAAATGTAACAATTAATTAGAGTTTGGAACTCTAGATTAAAGCTTAGAGCTACGGCTACCATTCTAGAATCACTTCACCACATTTGGGTGACCTAGAATTTTTCACGAGACATTTCTTATTGGGATTCTAATTTGATTTGTGGAATGGATACAAAATTTACACAAATGCGTATTTAGAATAAATTTATATTTTTGTAAAAAATATTTGATATTTTGAAAAACTTGATTTTTATTTTATAACATGTGTTAATGTTGGTTTTGAAATTAAAAATTAATTTATGGTGTTTTTGAAGTGTTTAGAGAAGACCGGAAGCAATTAGGGTAACCCTAATTGCATCCGCTCTCTGGAAATTTTCCAGAGAGCTGAGTTTTTGAAATGTATTAATAAAACAAAGCAAACAAATAAAAAAAAGTTCAGACGCGCGAACTTCACGCGCTTCAGGCCCATTGACACGCATTGTTTTTGTTTTGCTTCTTTCTGGAGCTTCCGGACTCCGATTCAGTCCCGGATTTTTCCTATACACTCGTAATGGAATATAGTATTTCATTAAATAATTTAAAATTACACTCATACTTGATTTCCATGGGTTAAACCCATTTCCGCTGCCCGGGGCACCGATCGGACCCTAGGCGTTCCACCACTGCCCCAACAGAATGGTATCAGTAGCAAAGGCTAAACCACACAACACATGTTTTGAATATATGCCATAGTATTTTTAATTTAATTATGCATAATACATATTGGATATGTATTGCATGTTTTAAATTAAAACTTTGACCTAATTAAGTTAATGACTTGATTGTCATAAATCTCCCGTGATTAAGTGATTACTTTATTAAGTAATAATATTAATAATGTTGGAGCATTATTGGATGGTCTTTCTTATCAATACGGAGATGAATGAGTTCTTACTACTTATATCCAATATTGTCATTAGTGTGAGGGTATTAGTGCTCGAAACTTAGGTCGCTCCGGTAAAATATTAGACGTAGCGTGATGAGTTAAAGTAGTCACCCAATATCGTCATTAGTGTGAGGGTGTACATACGAAACTCATTAGTGCACATTGACAAGTATATACCAAGAACACGTCTTAATCCAATATCGTCATTATTGTAAGGATAAGAAACTATTCATGACCAAACTAGGAGTCACATGAAGTGATTGACCTTGGAGGTCTACCTAATGAGTTTATAAAGGCCAATATCGTCATTAGTATGAGGCTGGAGTAAATGTCATGGGATCCACTTCCCGCTATGAAATTTTGATGGTCAAATTTCTATTTTTCTGTTAAGGGAGATTACAGAATTATGTAAAGTAGTGGAAGGGCACTAATAGATTTAAAATTCCATAATCAATTAGTGTTATCACTTTTGACATGAAAATTGTTCTACTACTACTCAAAAATATTGTCTTATAGATGGCTTCCACTAATCCATTGATGAAACTTTTGGATTCCGATAAGCGAAAAGGAGTCGAGAACTATTTAGAATGGGAAATGAACATACGCATTGTCTTGGAGTATGAAAAGTTGACTTATGTCACTATCAATCCACTGCTTGTTGATATCGATCCTGACTCCACTCCAAAATAGCGAGAAACTTTTGATATATGGAAGGATGATAAACTGAAGGTGAAATCCTACATATTGGGATCGATGGTTCCAAATTTCCTGAGACAGTACATTGAAGTACCAGATGCTTGGAGCATCATGCGAACACTCAAGGAGTTGTTCGAGGCAAATCAAGAGATAGAACTTTATCGAAGGTCTAATGAATTGTTCCATGCTGAACTCAATGAGGGAGGAGTTATCAGCACTCATGTTTTGAACATGATCGACAAAATTTGATATCTGGAACGACATGACGTTGTGTTTGATGAACGGCTGGGCCGTAATTTGATTTTATCTTCTTAGTCTGGTTCTTATGCCGACTTTGTATTAAATTTCCATATGCATTCGATGCAAACCACATACGAAGAACTTCATAACATTCTACGAACGGCGGAGCAATATTTGAAGAAAGGTAACCCCACACTATATCTCTATGGTGGAGCTGACTCTTCAAAGACTTCTGGGAAGTCAGAAAATAAAGATGAGGAAGAAGAAGATATCAAAGAAAAACTCCAAGAAGCTTAAAGGTGCAAAACCGAAAGTAGCTCGTGACCAATGTCTACAATGCAAGAAGTCTGGACACTGGAAGAATAAATGTCCAGAGCTTAAAGGAAAAACATGACCCACATGTACGCTTTGTATTTTTCCAATTATTGACATCTCATTAGCCTTAAATGCAAATAGTGGATGTGTGTTAGACATTGGCAGTCCTACTCATATTTGCAATTCCCTGCAAGAAATGAGGGTTAAAAGAAGGCTAAATAAATGGGAGATCCAGCTTAGAGTTGGCAATGGCGAGACATTGGATGTCAAGGCCATATGAACTGTTGTTCTAGCTCTCCCAAATTGATGTAAATTGGATTTGCATGACTGTTATTATGTTCCCAAAATTATCAGACAAATAATATCACTGCCAATATTAGATAAAGAGGGATATAAAATAAACATTAATGATGCAACTTTATGTTTGTATGATAAAGATAATTTATTGAAATGTGAATGTTCTTTATCAAACGGTCATTATATTTTGGAAACATGTAGAGATGTCTTTAATATAGAGAAAAATACAAGTAGGAAGTTTGAACTAAATAATATTGAATTATGGCATATGAGATTGGGCCACATAGGTGTTAGACGTCTATCCAACTTGGTAAATGATGGTTTGATTGAAAATATTACCTTAGATCCTTATCCAATTTGTGAGTCATGTATCCAAGGAAAGATGACAAAGGCCTCATTTCAAGGTGTTGGACACCGTGCTGGAGATTTACTGGAGCTAATACACAACGATGTGTGTGGTCCATTAAATCATGCCGCTCATGATGGTTCCACATACTTTATGACTTTCACAGATGACAAGTCTAGATATGGATATGTCTATCTGATGAAACATAAGTTAGAAACATTTGACAAGTTCAAAATATTCTGAAACGAATTAGAAAAACAAACTAGTAAATTCATCAAATGCTTTAGATCAGATCGAGGCGGTGAATACATGAGTGAAGAATTCAGAAATTATTTAAGGGAGAATGTAATTCTCGCCTAATATAGCCCACCAGGAACACCTCAACACAATGGAGTGTCTGAGCGTAGAAATCGTACTTATATTAGATATGGTGCGAACGATGATAAGCTATACAGATCTTCCTTATTACCTTTGGGGTTACGCTTTACAAACTGATGCCTACATACTTAATAGGGTTCCATCGAAAGCTGTTTCTACTACCCCCTATCAGATATGGTTCGGTAGAAATCCAAGTCTTAAACATTTAAAGATTTGGGGTTGTCCTGCATACGTTAGAATTACGCAGCGGGATAAACTAGTACCTAGAGGGTATAAATGTAGGTTCGTTGGATATCCTGATAACTCCATGCGATATCAATTCTATGATTCCGAGCAACGAAATGTATTTGTTGTTCGCTTTGCAACTTTTCTTGAAAAGCAATTTGTGAGAGAAAATGGGAATTGTAGAGAGATTAAACTTGATGAGTTTGATCCCAACATTAAGGAACCTGAGATGGAACCAGAGATCCAACTGGGTGAATGATCTACAACACAGGTTCTACGTAAGTCAAATAGAATATCAAGGCCTCATGAGAGACTATTTTTAACATCTAATATGAGCCTTGATGTTCTCCTCTTGGAGGAAACAGATCCGACTACGTATAAGGAAGCGATATTGGATATCAATTCGAGAAAATGGCAGGAAGTCATGAAATCTGAAATGGATTCAATGCATGCCAATCAAGTCTGGGACTTAGTTGAACTTCCTGAAGGAGTTAAACCTATTGGTTGTAAATGGGTTTATAAAAGAAAGCGAGGGCCCGATGGAAAGGTGGAAACATTTAAGGCCCGACTGGTAGTGAAAGGTTACACTCAATGTCCAGGGATTGACTATGAGGAAACTCTTTCACCAGTAGCCATGCTAAAATCCATTAGGATTCTTTTAGCCATTGCTGTATATCACGACTATGAGATATGGCAGATGGATGTGAAAACCGTTTTCCTAAATGGATTCATTGAAGAGGATATCTATATGGAACAACCAGAGGGTTTTGTATCCAATGAAACTTCAAACTTGGTTTGTAAGCTCCAAAATTCTATTTATGGACTTAAACATACATCCAGAAGCTGGAATCGTCATTTTGATGAGATAATTAGATTATCTGGATTCATCAAAAATGAGGAAGAACCATGTGTTTAAAAAAAATTAGTGGGACTGTGGGAGTATGATATTTTTCCTGATCTTATATGTAGATGACATCCTCATCATAGGATATGATATATGGATGATGCAAAGTGTAAAAGTCTACATTTGCAAGAACTTATCCATGAAAGATATGGGTGAAGCTTCTTATATACTATGTATAAGGCTCTACCGAGATAAAGTTAGGAAGCTTATAGGGTTTTCACAATCGATGTACATAGAGAAAATGTTAGAAAGATACAGTTTTACCAACTACAAGGCAGCAAATGTACCTTTTCGATACGGCATACATCTTTCGAAGAAAATGGCACCTCAAACTGAGGAAGAGAGAGTTAGAATGTCTAACTTGCCATATGCTTCTTGTATTGGAAGCATAATGTATGCTATGTTATATACTAGAAATGACATCAGTTTCGGCGTCAGTGTGACCAGCTGATATCAATCTGATCCAGGTAATGATCAGTGGACAGCCTTGAAACATATCGTAAAATATCCGAAAGGCACCAAGGATAAGTTTCTAATATATGGAGAAGATGAGTTACAAGTTAATGGTTATACAGACTCCGACTTCCAATGAGATCCAGATGATAGAAAATCTACATCAGGATATATATTTACCCTTAACGGTGGTGCTTTCAGTTGGCGATGTTCAAAGCAAGGCTCAACAGCTGATTCCACCACTGAGGTGGAATTTATAGCAGCTTCAGAAGCTGCTAAAGAAGATGTTTGGATAGAAATTTTATCACAGAACTTGGCGTTGTACCTAGTATTGCAGATTCGATCCCATTATATTGTGATACTAACGGAGCCATCACGCAGGCTAAGGAGTCGATGGTGCATTCCAAGTCTAAACACGTGAAAATGAAATACTACTTAATTAGAGAGATTATTGAACGAAAAGATATAGTGGTCTTGAAGGTTCAAGGACAAGACAACATACCAGACCCGCTTACAAAGGCCTTACGTCCTAAGTTATTCGATAAACATATGGAGGAGATGAGACTACGGTACCATCCAGATTGGCACTAAGAAAATATGAGTTTTTGGAGTTGGTGTTTGGAGTGCCAATCCGAATTATACATTTTATTATTTATTAATAAAATAACTATATTTTCATTTCATACATTATTAATGGTATTGTCATTATGCGTATTAGATTGATGTATAGATATGCTAAGAATGACATCAACCTTAGAATAGTTTTGACACTAGGTGTCAACTATTCTTAAAGTAAATATTCCTAGTCGTTGATTTTGGAATACGGTCGAATTCCTATAACCTAGAAGACTAGCACATGTCGTATATTGGAATTGGAGTTCCAATGGTTTAACGCGATGTACCATGAGTTTTGGAAACTCGTATAGACATGTGGGTATTCATTGGAGGGAATACTGAATGACTCATAGATGATTCCTAATAGTTGGAAGTACACACAACCGTCAATAGGAATCTCCTCGAGTCGAGTAGCATATGTAATCCTTTGACTATAGGATAACATTGATTTTGTGTGAGATCATCCACACTTTGATGTCATGTATGTCGGAAACCTTTCATAGTATGGCCTCTAGATGTTCGTTGGGTGTGGACCCATGCACTCAGTAATCAAGTGTGAAGCGAGATAGGATCCATCGACCCGTATGTGTACCATAAGAGATTTAGGTATCCATGTGAGTAAGGTCACGATTCCTAAATCTTTGGCCAAAGTCGATCACCTAGGGTGGATCGCGTCAGTTATAAAGAATCGTGGACATGTCGACATGAGATGTGTGTCTCGAAAACTTGACGGTGTATTCTATGTTTCTTAAGCACAACTCGGATAGCTTACAATGGAGGGATTGTTAAACATATGTGATGACCTCGACTTGTATAGTTCAGAAAGGTCGTTCGTGTTCTTCACGAATTTGGAGGTGGCCGAATTGCGTACATATTAGCTAGGCTTATATAACGAACATGTCTGAACTTAGAGAGTCCAATATGAAGTGTAATCGTTGAGCACTTGGGTAGCCGATTATTTTTTATAAAATATAATATTCGATATTATAATTAAATAATCATGTGTTATTGGATAACATTGATTATTTACTTTGACCTAATTGAATTAATTGGATTAATTCAATAATTACACAAGGGCTTAATTGTAAAATCATAATTATCTCTACCATTTGAGGATATTATGGTAATTATAAGTATGTAATAATATGTGGTTTTGGCTTGATTTAATTGGATTAAATCAAAGTGGCAAACATTTAACTAATCCATTTCCTAATCATTGGCTTGATTTAATTGATTAAATTAAAGTGGGAGACAATGAAGATTAGTCACACCTAATTCTACATATTTGGACAAATTAGATTAAGCCCACTTAAAAGTTGATTAGAACTTTTATTAATTATAAATTGTCTAAGTTTTGATATAAATAGCAAGCTTTAGGAAGGTTTTAATTACAAGTTAAAATATAAGTAAATTCTTAGAGAAATTAGCCTAAGTTAGAGAAGTGATTAGAGAATCTTGTGAGGTCTCTAAAACATTTCATTAAGGAGAATCAAGATTAGATCTTGAAGTGAAGCATGCTTGTGTTGGAAACTGAGATTGGATCTTGAAGTCGAGCTTGCACACCTTGGAGGTTCTCCGACGATTTCAACAAAGGAGAAGTATATTGGATCTTGCATCAAGCTTACTAGGTAATATTTGTTCTTCTCCTAAGCTATGTTTATTTATGTATTAGATGCATGATCACATAGCTTAATGTTGAAATAGGGCTAATAAATTGTGTTAGGATGCTTTGGAAGTATAAACACAATATGTTTGTAAGTAGGTCAAAATGTTCATATAGGACATGGAACAATTAATTAGAGTTTGGAACTCTAGATTAAAGCTTAGTGCTATGGCTACCATTAAAATCACTTGACCACCTTTGGGTGACCTATAATGGTTCACGAGACATTTCTTATTGGGATTCTAATTTGGTTTGTGTAATGGATTCAAAATTTACGTAAATGCGTATTTAGAATAAATTTATGTTTTTGTAAAAAATATTTGATATTTTGAAAAACTTGATTTTTATTCTATAACATGTGTTAATGTTGGTTTTGAAATTAAAAATTAAATTTGGGTGTTTTTGAAGTATTTAGGGAAGACCGGAAGCAATTAGGGAATCTTTTGAAATGTATTAAGAAAACAAAGCAAACAAATAAAAAAAAAGTTTAGACATGGGTGCTACAGTGCGCACTGTATTCACTCGTAATGGAATATAATATTTCATTAAATAATTTAAAATTACACTCATACTTGATTTCCATGGGTTAGATCCATTTCCGCTGCTCGGGGCACCGATCCGACCCTAGGGGTTTCACCACTGCCCCAACACTAACATCCATACCTAAGAAGCGATGAGTGATCCATTCACCCATCTAGATGCGTTCAAAGTTCAGATGGACTTGGTAACAACGAACAACCGAGTGAAGTGTAGGTGCTTCCCAGTGACATTGGGCGAAATACATAGAAAATGGTTGTGAGGTCTGGCAATAGGAAGCATATCATGCTGGGGACAATGTCAGAAGAAGTTTATCCGACAATGACAGGCTCTTAGGATGCAGCTAGTTCCACTGTTCCACCTCGCAACAATCTACCAGAAATATGGTGAACAACTAAAAGATTAGTTGGCTTGTTTTCAGAGAGAAGTGGGCAATGTTGATAGAATATCAGGCAAGAGCATGATGATAGCAATCTCCACGGGCTTGGATAGGACTGGCATACTCTATAAGAGTCTTTACAAGTCCTCTGTAAGGACACTACACGAATTCTACGAGCAAGAACATCAATACATCTGGATGAAGGAAATATTTGACTCGAGGAAACTTACTCATGACAAGAGGAGTGGAGTAAAAAGCTCGAGCAACAAGGGTAAGATGGGGCGACATGAGGCATGCTAGCGACATAGATGAGCCCAAAAAAGATGACCACCTACCTATTGCCAATAAGACAATGAATGATGGCTTTCAGCTGAGGAATGGCTGTTTTAACACCTACGCCCAGTTATCAGACACCCGTAAAAGGATTTTTACAATGGAGCGACACATAGAAGAATTCAGGGTACCTAGACCCATGTTTTCCCCTCAAATAACTACTAAGATATTTTGTCACTACCACAACGACGTCGGGCATTCGAGCGTGGATTGTTTCAAGTTGAATGATGCTATAGAGGATCTGATAAGGAAGGGTTATTTGAAGGACTATGCGGTCTGTCTCGAAGGGCAATCATAGCGACGTAGCGATCAGCCTTCACCATGATTGTAAAAATGGAGTGACACCTTGCAAGATCCAACCCCAACAAATAAAGTCACCATCAACACAATCCATGGGGGCCCATATATTGCGAGGACGTCGAACATGTCTCATTCCCGTTATGTTAGGGAGGTGGCCTGACCTCTGATGACTTTCATGAAAATTAAAGAACGGCATCGACGATTTATGAGGCTCGAAGGAATCACTTTTGGTATAGAGGATGTTTGAGGCTTGCATTGGCTATATGATGACACCCTCATCGTCAAAATTGTTAGGGTTGGTGCTCTGAGTGCCAATTTCTTATGTATTTCCCTGTAAATACTCTTGTAAGTATTTTATTAATGAATAAAATAAACAGTTTCTATAATATGAATTCTTTTTATATGGTAAATACGTAAATGAACATAAGGTGATTGGTTATGATACAGTTGCAAAAGCGTCACAACTGACATTGAACAATATCATTCTTTAACTGTTCCTGCTCAAGGTTTACAATTACTTGGTCAGTAAGTAAACCCGCTGAGACCGGCACGTGTCGTATATTGGAATATTGGATTCCAATGGTTTCTCAATGAATCATGAGTCTCATGAGACTCGTATAGACACGTAGGTGTTTATATCGAATAAACACTGAACGACTCACTGAAGATTCTTAATAGATGGTACAACAATGTCAATAAGAATCTTTTTGGGTTGAGTGAACATAGTGATCCTTCGACTTGAGTTACCATTATGGATATATGAGGTATCCTTCACACTTTGATGGCAGTCACATCACCGATCTATTTAGATCAGACCTCCAATGTTCGTTGGGTGTGGACTGCTCCTCAGGATATCCTGTGTATATCAAGATAGGATCCGTCAGTTCTGTATACAGAGCATATGTATCTATTATGGAATTAGCAATCTGTTAAATCCATGGGCCCGTGGTACACTTTAGAAGTGAGTTCTAAGTGTTATTAAGAGATTGCTAATAGAATCGTCGACGGGATTATACTTATAGAGATTTTACGTTTATATCTATATCTCTGGGATAATCTGGATACCTGTGACGGAGGGATTATACATATGCAGTGAACTCGACCTTTATGGTTCAGAGAGTTTATCCGTGTTCGTCATAATTTATGGGTGGGTAGATTATGGACACAAAATTTGATTTCGTAACGGATATGCATGAACCTAGAGAGTCTCACTAATGAAATATACTCGTAGGGTACTAGAGAAACTCTTATAAATAATATTCATTATTTATAAGTCGTTTAACAGTTAAACGAAAATACATACGTTTGGGATCTTTCGGCCATTTGTTAAATGTCAAATTGTGATATTTGACATTTATTATTAATATATGTATTTTGATTATTTAATGTAAATATAATACATATATTTTAGATATTTGTATTTAATTATTTAATTGTTTAATTGTTAAATGATTAAATTAATTAATTTACAAATATCTTATTACTTTAATTAAAGTAAGCAAATGGCATTTTATTATTGGATTAATTGGCCAAATTTTACTGGATAAAATGGCTTGATTTAATTGGTACAAGTTGTGATATACATTAAATAGTTAGAGGATAAATATCTCAATTTTTTATTAAATAATTATCCATTAAGTTAATTATTGAAACAAAAATTGGAAAATACTTGGCTAATATTTTTTTCCACTTTTTCGGTCATTATGAGGAAAATATATAAGCCTTCTTTTTCATTTTTGATTCATAATTCAAGAACCCTAAATCAATTACAAAAGAGAGTTTGAGAGGAAAAGAGAAAGAAAGCAAAGAAACCTTGGAATTTTTGGAAAATTAGTAAGTTTTTCTTACTTTCTTCTATATGAAAAATGTTTCTATCATTCTAGGCTTCAATATGTGTAGCTTATATTTTTTTTCTCTACTCTTTTATGTATGTATTTTGATGGTTGTGAATTTGGTTGAAAGATGGAAGCATGTATGTGAATAAGAATGCATGAAATTAGTTTATTTACATTCTTTTAACCATTTAATGGTGTTATTGTCATTCTAGAGTTACTTAGCCACTCATAAATGACCTAGAATATTCTTGAGTTATTTCATGATGGTGAGACTTGTTTGGTGTGGTAGGAATTGAATTAAAGTGTTGAATTTAATTAATTTGGTGTTTATTTGTCAATTTATGGAAATTATAAAATTAGTGTTCATAACCCTCTCCAAATTTTGGGCTTTTCATATATGTGATGTAATTTGATGTATATATGATGTATATTAAATTTGGGAATTATTGGATTTGATCTTGACATGTTTTGAACTAAAAGGACCAAATTACAAATTCTTGAAAGTTTAGAGACCTCTCGGCAATATGTAGAAAATATGTTTTCTTGAATTAAAAATTGTATTTTCACGTATAAGATATGTATAAATCATTTTGGGATTGATTTGGAATCAATTAAAATTGTATTTGACAATTTAAGACTAAAATGATAAAAATATAAAGTTTAGGGGCTAAACGTTAATTAATGAAAAATTTGATTTTTTGGGTAAAATTTCAATTTTAAGTATTAAGTAATTGAAATAAATTAGTTTATTTTAATTATCCAAGAAAAATTATTGAAATTGAAAAATTTTGATTTTCCGCGTTTCGCTGCGTTTACCCGAAATTGCCGCCTAAAACCCCAACAAAGATAACTATGGGGAACATTGATGTGTGAAGAGTAATGATTGACAATGGGATCTCGATAAACGTGTTATTCAAAAGTGCTTATGACTAGATGGACTTGTGGCCTAAGTATCTGAAGCCCACACCTGAGCCACTTTTTTGGTTTACTGGAGAATCAGTGATACCAAATGGAGTGATCACATTACCTTTGACCCTTGGCGAGCCCAGGAAATCCGCGAGTACACTAGCCAAATTTATGGTAATAGACTATTTATCTACATACAATACAGTATTGAGGCGACCAGCTGTGAATAACCTGGAGATAATCATATATACGCGACACTTGTGTGCAAAATTCCCAACTCATAATAAGGTTGGCATCATATGAGGTGAACAACAACAAGATTGATCGTGCTACGAGATGGAAATAAAGTTGGGTTCTCATGGTAAGGACGTATAATGGTGGTACAATGACCCTCATCGATGCGTGGGAGTTGAGACCTGAACCCAAGGGAGATAAGCGACAATGATTCAACATGGCCAATAGAAGAATCAAAGGATGTCCCTCTAAGTGATAGCGACCAGAATATATGCATCAAAGTGGGAAAAAATTTAAAAACATGGATGTCTTGACCTGGAATCACAGTAACAAGGTGGGAATCGACCCTGAGGTAATGTCCCTCCATTTGAACTTTGACTCAAACCACATATCGGTGAGACAAAAAATGAGGTCGATGAACATGGAGAGTTATGTAGTGCTAAAAGAAGAAGTGGATAAACTCCTCGCCAATACATTTAACAGGGAAGAGTATTGCCCCACTTGGTCGGCCAACCAAGTATTGATGAATAAAAAATGGAAAGTAGAGGTCGTACGTTGACTTCATTTGTTGGGGCGGATGTGGGACCCATAGGGTCGAATCAGTGTCTCGCATAATGAAAGTGGGTCTAACCCATATATATAAAGTATGAGTGTATTTTAAATAATTTAATTGAATACTATATTCCATTATGAGTGCATAGGAAAAAACTGGGGCTGAATCAGAGTCCGAAAACTCAAAATCGAAAGAAAATAAGTTTCAGCACTCGCACTGTGCGCGCGCTAAACACAAATTTTATTTTTATTTTTTTATTTTTCTTCATCAGCTCTCTGGAAACAGAGAGCTGATGGAATTGGATTTTTAACCCAATTTATTTCCAACCTTTGCTAAACACTTTCAAACACCCAAAATTAAATTTCAACATCAAAATCATGTTTTCCAAAAATATCAAATATTTTTACAAAAGAACATAAATTTATTATAATACGCACATGCATAAATTTTGAATCTAAAACACAAACCAAATTAGAATCCTACAATGAAGTGACTCATAAATAATTTTAGGCCAATCAAATGTGGTCAAATGATTCTATAATGGTAGTCATAGCTCCAAGCTTTTATCTAGAGTTCTAAACTCAAATTTTAAGTTCACATCTAACATGCTTTCAAAGCATCCATACACAAATTTATTAGCTTAATTTCAACTCCAAGCTATATTATTAAGTATTAAATACAAAAACATAGCTTATTAGAGAAAATCAAACTTACCTAGTAAACTTGAACCGAAATTCTAATATTCTAATCCTTGTTGAAAAATGTAGATAACCTCTAAAGCTTCTCCAAACATTTCTTTTTGCTAATTTCTCTTATTTTTTGTCTTAATATTTGTTTGCTTAAAAACTTGCTCAAGCTTGCCTTTTATAGTGAAGTTTATGTAATTTTAATTAATAAAAGTTTTAATCAACTTTTAAGTTGGCTTAATCGAATTTGTCCAAATTTTCATAATTAGGTGTGACTAATCACATTAGTCTATCAATTTGATTTAATCCAATTAAATCTAGACAATGTTTAAGCAATTGATTAGTTCATTGTCTACCACTTTGATTTAATCCAATTAAATCAAGCCAAATACACATATTATTACATATTTTGTAATTATCAAAATATCCTCCAATGGTATAGATATTTATGAAATTACAAAAAGCCCTTCTGTGATTTTGGATTAATCCAATTAGGTCAAAGTAAATAATTACTGTTATCCAATAACACTTAATTATTTTAATTGATAATTATAATATCAAATATTATTTAATATCAAACATTATCGGCTACCTAAGTTCTCAACGAGTACATTTCATATTGTGGGACTCTCTAAGTCCAGACACGTTCGTCATATAAGCCTAGCTCATATGTACACAATTCGACCACCTTCGAATTCACGAAGAACATGAATAGCTTTCTAAACTAGATAAGTCGAGGTCATCACATATGTTTAACTATCCCTCCGTCGTAGGTCATCCGAGTTATGCTTAGGAAATATAGATTACACCTTCAAGTTTCCAAGGCACGCATCTCATATTGTCGCAATGTCCACGATTCTTTATAACTAATCAGAACACCATTTCTGATATATGTGATCCACCATAGGTGATCGGCTTTGGCCAAAGTCTTAAGAATCATGATTTACTCACATGGATACCTTGACCCTTTATGGTACACATACGGGTCAATGAATGCTATCTTGATATGCACTTGATTAACAAATGCATCGGTCCACACCCAACGAACATCTAGCGGTCAGACCATGAAAGGTCTCTGATATATATGCAATCAAAATGTGAAGGATCATACATAAAATCAATGTTATCCTATAATCAAATGATTACATATGCTACTCGACTCGAGGATATTCCTATTGACGATGGTCTGTACTTCCAACTATTATGAATCACCTATGAGTCATTCAGTATTCGCTCCAATTAATACACATGTCTATACGAGCTTTCATTACTCATGGTACATCGGGTTAGACCATTGGAACTACAATTCCAATATACGACATGTGCTAATCTTCTAGGTATAAGAATTCAACCGTATTCCAAAACCAACGACTATGAATTTTTTTTACTTTAAGAATTGTTGATAATAGTAATATTATTCCAATATCGAACCACCTAGTGTCCAATATTACTACATGACTATTCTAAGGTCGATGTCATTCTCAACATATTTAGATATCAATCTAATATGCATTATGACATAAATTATCATTAACATGGTTGAAACGAAAATGTAGATATTTTATTAATAAATAATAAAATATAATGTATAATATAACAACTCCTACTTGCTTAGTGCCAATCCGGATGGTACCCAAATCCCATCTCCTCAACATGTTTATCGAATAACTTAGGAGGTAAGGCCTTAGTAAGTGGGTCTACTATGTTGTCTTGTCCTTGAACCTTCGAGCCACTATGTCTTTTCGTTCAATGATTTCTCTAATCACGAGATATTTCTTTTCCATGTGTTTAGACTTGGAATGCGTTTTCGGTTCCTTAGCCTGCGCAATGGCTCCGCTATTATCACAGTACAGTGGGATCGAATCCGCAATACTAAGCACAATGCCAAGTTCTATAATAAAATTTCTAATCCAAACAACTTTTTTAGAAGCTTCTGAAATCGCTATAAATTCCGCCTCAGTGGTGGAATCAGTTGTAGAGCCTTGTATTGAATATTGCCAAGTAACTGCACCGCCATAAGGCTAAATATGTATTCGGATGTAGACTTTCTATTATCCAGATCTCCCTAGAAGTCGGAGTCTGTATAACCCTTAACTTGTAGATAATATTATCTATAAATTAGAAACTTATCTTTAGTACTCCTAAGATATTTCAGGATATGTTTCACGGCTGTCCAATGATCATTATCCGGATCAGATCGATATCGGCTAGTAACACTAATACTGAAACTAATATCAGGTCTTGTACATAGTATGACATACATAATTCTTCCATATAAGAAGCATATGACAAGTTAGACATTCTAACTATCTCTTCCTCAATCTGAGGTGTCATTTTCTTCTAAAGATGTATGTCATATCGAAAAGGTATATTTACTGCCTTGCAGTTGGTAAAACCGTACATTTATAACATTTTATCCATATACGTGGATTGTGAAAATCTTATAAGCTTCCTTACTTTATCCCAATATAGCCTTATACCCAGTATATAGGAAGCTTCATGATTAACACTAAAAAGTGTACATTTAATAAAGAGAAAGTAATCATTTTACACTTATAGTTTCATTAATCCCCTTAATTTAATATATTTATGAAATAACAATTAAATCTATATTTTATATATTTTTATTGTGATTTTGATTTCTTATATAGGTGAAATAATACTTTGGATGCATAATAAGAAAAATGGACATGACATTTGGATTTTGGAGGTGAGAAACTTGAAAGGGCGTTCTAGTAGTGTACAATTTCGGAAATTCTAATTTTACGCAATTTTTATAGTTCGGCCATAACTTTTTACTTTAATATTGGATTGAGACGATTACAATTCCAGATGAAAGAAGACTCAAATATCTACAACTATGTTTTTGCAAGATTTTCTAGTTCTCAGGTTTTCATGGTCAAAATTGGTACGGAAGCCAATGTGTGTTGCATGTAATTTTAATTATTAGAAAACAAAATAAAAAAATAAAAGTTGAAATGTCAAAATCCACCTAAAGGTGGATTGTGACAAATGTTTGCAAAATGATTAACAAAAAAATAAAAATTAAAAAAGAAAAAAATAAATTAGTAAAAGTTTATTATTTGTATTTGATTTGGAAAGTTGTAATTTATAATTGAGAGATGAGCACTTCTACTATAAATAGAGGTGCCCACCTCTCATTTTCTTCATGCTTCTTTTATTTTCTCTCTTGAAGAATTTAGAAGAAATATCTTGTGTGTTTTAATTTTCTTGTAATCTTTTTTCTTTCAATAATAAAATAATGTAAATTTTTATTCAAATTATGAGTAGATAATTTCATTATGCTGAGGTAAAAGGTGAAACTCTAAATATGAGAATATAAATTAATCTTACTTATATTATAATATATGAATTGTAATCTGAAAACTAATATTTAATATTCTCTTATATTTGCGGGTGTCTTGATTCTCTGTAGACAATCAAATCTTGGTTGGCATAGTTAATACTTTACCCCATATTATATGAGAGAGTAATTTAAATCTAGATTAAGTATTGACAAACTTTGTTACCGCCTTTACGGCTAGTTTTATTTATTTGGTATAATTGAATACCTAACTGGACTTATTATAGATAAATGTTATCACCGCCTTTATGAATGTTTTTATATGTTTTGACATAATTAATTCCTAAAATAAATTAACTGGCTAATAATGACAATTTATATTTTATAAAAAGTAAGATTTCTCTATATTTGAAATATCAAGAATGGATCCCTTAGCCCCAACATTCTAATTTATTATTGCAGTTCAATTTAAAAATGTCTATCACTTCAAACATTTCGGCCTTTTTATTTTCACTCGAATTATTATTTTATTTTACTAAATCTATTCCTTACGGATCGACCCCGGACTTACTCGTTTATTTTATTACTTCGACACTCTTATACTTGGGAGTAAAGAACCACTTTGTGAGTGTCAAGTTTTTGGCGATGTTGCCGGGGAATATAATTTAGTAGATAGAAAAAATTTAACATCTTTACATTTTTATCTTTTCTTTTTTTATTTTTTATTTTTTTATCTTTTTATTTTTTTTGTATATTCTGCATCTTTTTTTTTTTTGCATCTGTGTAGATCCCACCATGTACTGATTGATGTTTGAATCTAACATGTCTGAATCTAGACGTCCCACATTTAGACAAACCCTTTATAAAATTCTTAAAGACTACAGAAAAGAGAAAATTGAATTGAAATGAGATTTGCATGTTGCCAATGAATTTACTTAACTATCTCCATCTAGAGATTATTTCATAATTTTTACTGAAAACTATATTCGAGAAATCGAGATAGTTGAATGAGAAATTTAATTAAGATCTGAATTAACAAGAACTATAAGACGTTTTTATAATTTAATCATTATATTTGTGTTATTTTTTTGTCATTTATTATTATTATTTTATTATTTTTCTTTATTTTTTTAGTATTTTTTTTGAATATTTAAATTTTAGCATATAGTCTGCATTTAGGATTGCATGAGACATTGGTCTCGCTCATCTAGTGGTAGATTAAATAGAGAGTTTTCATCACCTTCACCATCAATTAAAATGGCCGATAACCAAAATGAAAACCCATCTGGCCGAGATAAAAATTCAGTTGATCAGGTAAAACATGAGTCTCAGCATGACAATATTAATCATCTTATGACACTTAGAGAATTCATGAATCCTACTAGAACATGATCACCATCTTGCATTATTTTCCCCTAGATACATCACGTTTCAATTTTAAATCAGGTGTCATCCCACTTTTACCCATATTCCATGGTCTAGAATTAGAAAATCTTTATCAGCACTTAAGGGAATTCAAAAATGTATGTAATACTTGCATAAACCAAAATTACAGCATGAGGATAAAACCAAAATTTTGCTGCAGATCCTTAGGTTAGGATCCATCAGAATATGGGATGCTTTGCAAGAGTAATTTCTAAAAAAATTCTTTTTCCCCTCATAGAACAAACTCCTTTATGAGGAGAATCAATACTTTCACACAAGAGACGGGGGAATACTTTACCAATATTGGGAGAGATTTAAAGAAATATTAAGTGTGTGTCCACAGCACGGGTTTGAAATATTGAGGTTGTTTTCCTATTTCTACGAGGGTTTAACACCCCAAAGTAGACAAGTAATGGAAATGATGTGTAATGGTGAATTTAAGGATAAAAGTCCCAAAGATGTACTAGATTACCTATAACACATAACAGAGAATGCACAACAATGGGACACAATTGACACTTATGAGTCGTCTGTAAAACCACAATCATCTAGTAGAGTCATGTTTAACCTTAGGGAAGACCATGATATTTCTACTAAAAATGCATCTCTAGCTAAAAAATTTGAGGTATAAGAAATGAGAAAGAATGATCATGTCAAGTCAATTCAATAAGTCATATGTCATATCTGTAATTCAAATGAAAATGTCACACAAGTTTGTCCAACCTTGCCAGCCTTGCAAGAATATCTCCATGACCAAGTCAGTTCCATAAATACCTTCAAAAGACCAATTCCAAACCCATACTCCCAAACCAACAATTCTAGTTGGAGAAATCATTCAAACTTCAATTGGAGAAATGATAATCAAGTACAACCATCGCAACAACCTCACCAGGTACACCCAAATTTCCAAAATTCTCAGAACTATGCATCATATATCCCACAACCTAGGAAAACCCTTAAGGATACCTTCCATGCATTCATTGAGAAACATGAAGCCATCAATAACCAAAATGTGCAAACATTGATTGATCTGAAAGATACTTTTTCCAAAAGCACATTTGTATTGACATTTCATGAGAAATGAAAGTTTCATGCACAACCACAACCAAACCCCAAGAGTCATCAAAACCCCCCACGAGGGTAGTTCTGGTAGTCAACACATAGACCAAGTCAAATATGTTATTATTATTCGATGTGATAAAGTCATCCAAAGACCCATTCTTGAACCTCGTGAAGATTCTATTTCTAAGGGTAAAGAAGGTGTTGATGAACCATTATCTATCATTGATGATAATTATTTGTCACATGCACCTCCATTTTCTCAAACATTGAAAAAAAAAATTGAACCATTTCCCAAAGATATATGAAATATTCAAACATGTGAAAGTCAATATTCCTTTGTTAAATGCCATCAAACAGACACCATGTTATGCCAAATTTCTGAAAGACTTGTACACCGTTAAAAAGAAACATCAAGTAAGAAATAAAGTTTTTCTAGCTGAACATGTAAGTTTCATTCTCTTAACCGATAATGCATTGAAATACAAAGACCCTTGTTGTCCAA
This sequence comes from Zanthoxylum bungeanum, assembly GCA_019454045.1. Taxonomy (NCBI): domain Eukaryota; kingdom Viridiplantae; phylum Streptophyta; class Magnoliopsida; order Sapindales; family Rutaceae; genus Zanthoxylum; species Zanthoxylum bungeanum. The sequence goes on from SKCR01046374.1 coordinate 33,539, forward strand.
CTATTTCATGTATTATTGGAAATCACAAAATTGAACATGCATTACTTGATCTTGAAGCTAGTGTCAATTTGCTCCCATTTTCGATTTATCAACAACTTAATATTGGCGAGTTAAAACCAATTTCAACTACTTTTTTACTTGTCGATAGATCAGTCAATGTACCAAAAGAAATTGTGGAAGACTTGTTATTACAAGTCAATAAATTCATATATCCTGTGGATTTTATTGTCTTAGAAACAGAATCTGTTGCAGACAATTATAAGCCAATTCGTGTAATACTTGGTCATCCATTTTTAGCAATAGTTAATGCTTTAATTAATTATTGGAATGAAATCATGAATTTGTCCTTTGACAATAGGACGTTGGAGCTTAATGTTCTTAACATGTGCAAACAACCATACGATGAGGACATTGAAAATGAGAGCATGGAATTAATTGAACCAATTTGGGAAGAACATATTCAAGGGAGTTTATCTGACCCTACAAAAATTTGTACAGCTAATTTTCTTGAATCAAGTACACAATTAGATTCGGATATTTCTAATGATTTTTCTTTACTTTATTCTACACAGATACTGGGAGACGATAGAGAGAGATAAAATTTAATGAATTGGGAACACTGGAAGAAGAAAAATATGAGGATGCACCCAAATTGGAATTAAAGACTTCGCTAGAAGGATTTAAATATACATTTCTTGGAGATAAGCAAACTTACTCTACAGTAATTTCTTCTTCCCTTACAAGCGATCAAGAATGTAAGTTTTTAAATGTTTTGAATGAACATAAACAGGGAATTGGACTTTAAAAGTTATAAAAGGCATTAATATTTTAAAAAGCACACGCAAAATACATTTAAAAGATAATGTCAAGACACGTCGACCACCCAAAAAAAGGTTAAACCCTTACAAGAAAGAAGTGGTTAAAACAAGAGTCCTTAAATTTCTTGATTCATTCATCTCTTACATACCTGATTTGGAGGAAAACACATATGCTAAAAAATTATAATTAGGTGTTTGTTATAAATGCGCACGTTGGACATGCAACACTCGTTGTCGTTCTTTTAATCGCGAAGAAAAAATTTAATACATTAGAGATGGCTTGAGTAATGAGTCATTAGATAATATATCATTAACTTTTAAGACAAATCCTAGTGGATTTGATAGACTGTTTCGCAATTTACATACGTAATTTCAAAAAGAAAGACAACAATACAGTCTTGGGAATCTGACCTTAAAAGACTTTGTTTGCCAATTTATAAGAAAAATGGATGGGAAACATATCCCCGACCCATAGAGGGCGTTCAAGCTGTTACTGGACGTAAAACCAGAGGAAGTGTGAGCCACAATCACAACTACCAGTACATATCATTTGCTGTTTTGATTTCCTTTAATTGTTTTAATAAGTAACATTTCTTTTAGTAGCAGTATTGTAGATTCAATTATCATTTCCACACTAACAGGTGATGTCTTCTAAACTCTACTTCTTTTTATTAGGACCTTGGGGATAATGTCTCAATTTGGTTGGGGGAGAGGATAGTTGATTAGATAGTTTTCGTTTTTGTGTTTTTCTTTATGTAAAAAAAAATGTGTTGTTTTTTTTTAAAAAAAAAATTTATGTTATGTTATGTTTTGTTTTGTTTTTTGTTAGATTTTTTTTTAAGATAATATAGTACATGATTTATTTGTATTTTAGGATGGTTTGTCTATTTGTATTCATTTTTATTTCCATTTTGAAAATTCGATAAGGATTTGACCATTGTACACCTATGGGAAATAAGTGTAATCTTGCAAAGTTAAAAATATACTCTATTTAAGATAAGTCTAAATTAAAGTTTATATGGCTAAGTGCATACAACCTTAAGTCTAATCAATGGTCTCACTCTTAATCTATACAATAATTAAAGTACTAAAAAGTAAACAATACAATAAACAAAATCAATACAAGGATTTGTTGACATAGTAGAAAATTCTTATCAGAGAAAAATCACTTTGGGTTTAAGTTACTACATGAATTCCCTATATGGTGAAAACTTATAGTGATAGTTATAAAACCTATGACAACAACTTTACCAACTCATACATCTATTATATTAACTCGAAGAACATCTCGAGCCCACATCAAATAGCCTTCTTCAGAACCTCTGAAGTTTATAAGTCAATCAAATCTGCGAACTTGTGATGCCGGAACTCCGACCAGCAATCTCCACTTTAAAACCCTAACGTTTTAAGGTATTGGCTATGATTATGTTTGGGTTGATGGTTATTGATGGATAAACTCAGCAAAAGAAAGAAAGCATGAGATTAATTAAGTTTTCAATGTGAATTCTCAAAAAAGAGGAAACAAATGATATGAAAGCTCTTAATATTATGTTTCCAAGGTTAGGTAAAGTGGATAAGGCTTTCTTTATATAGGTAGGTTTTCAAGCCTTCAAAAAGCCTTTATAACCCACTTTAAAATATTATTCTCACACTGAGGTTCGAACGCCCTGTCAAACGCTTGTCAAACGTGGAACAAACGCCCATTGACATTCGAACACTGTGAAAAAACAATGAATATTAATAGACATTTAGCACATTCAATAATATAATTTACAGAATGTAACATGACCGCCGACATCTTCATAAATATGGGTTTAGCTTTACTCGATGGGATACACCGCCACAATAATTCACAAGTCTTTTCGATAAGGGTATTTGATACACTTGGTTCAAACATGAAATTTTTATCATTAAATATGAAACTTAAACTATTAAATATGAAAACTCTTCCAATAAATATGAAACTTTTCAAAATATGAAATTAGTTGCATGTTTATAGGGGAAAATTTACATGTTTAATGATTTAAATTGCATGTTCAATGCTCAAAATAATATGTTTGTACCCAATGATATTTGATACCCTTGGGTATCATAATAATGGCCTTTTTATATTTATATTTTTCTTTCCTACTTTTAAGTTTTATCTTTAATAAAATTTCCTCATTTAAAAAAAATAATAAATAAATCCACCAACATAGCCCAATTATAAAATTGGGCCAAAAATCAATCTCATAAAAAAAGCCCAGGGGAATCTAACAAACCCAGAGCCCAGAGGACATGATAGTCATTCCAGTCCCCCAACCCTGCAAAAAACCCTAGCTTTCACTTATATTCATCCCAATCTCCAACAAATTATTTCTCGCTGCGCCTCCGCAACACCCGCATACAGAAGATCGTCTCTCTCTCTTATCTTTCAAACCCTAACCAGCAGTGCAAGCATGCCGCCAAAGTTGGACCCATCCCAAGTGGTGGACGTCTACGTCCGTGTGACCGGCGGTGAAGTCGGAGCCGCCAGTTCCCTCGCCCCGAAGATCGGACCCCTCGGTCTGTCCCCCAAGAAAATCGGAGAAGATATCGCTAAGGAAACCGCCAAAGACTGGAAGGGCCTACGTGTCACCGTCAAGCTCACCGTCCAGAACCGTCAGGCTAAGGTCTCCGTTGTCCCCTCCGCCGCCGCTTTGGTTATTAAAGCCCTCAAGGAACCCGAGAGAGACAGGAAGAAGACCAAAAACATCAAGCATAATGGAAACATTACCCTCGATGACGTCATCGAAATAGCGAAGGTCATGAGTCCCAGGTCCATGGCTAAGGATCTGAGTGGGACCGTTAAGGAGATTTTGGGCACGTGCGTTTCTGTTGGTTGTACTGTCGATGGCAAGGACCCTAAGGACCTGCAGCAGGAGATCGCTGATGGAGATGTTGAAATTCCTCTTGATTGAAGACCATTGTGAGGGTTCTGTTCTAGTTTTATATTTTTATATATCTGTGTTTTTTTATTTTTAATTATTATAAGTCTTGGATTTTTACAAGGATTTTGTTGATGTCTCTAAATTCTGATCTTTAAATGAGTATTTTGTTGGGAATTAGGACAAGTGAGGATCAATTTAGTGGCCTTAGTTTGGATGATGCTTAAGTCGTATATTGGATCTTTAAAGTTTAATTTTCTAATGCATTTTCTTATGCGAATCAATATCATTTAATTTGTGTTGTGTTTTATATTTTTTATAGGTTTATATTAATTTAATTTTGGAAACTAATTTGGTGGGCGTCAAAATGCCTGTCTTGCATCGGGTAGTCACATTGATGTTTTACTATCCTATTCTTTTTGGATTATTTATTAGGGAAATTCCATCCTACATCCAAATTTGTTAACACTTTTTTACTTTTATTATTTTTTTCACTCAAAATTTTGATACTGTATCGATTTTCATTTTTTAAAAGTTGAAAATAGATAAATTTTTGAAAAGTTTCGGGTGGAAAATGATGCACTTAGAAAGTTCTACACTTTGATGATGTCAGATGGAAAATTAATAATTTTAAAAATGTTGTAGCAATTTTAGAATTTTTATATTTTGAGGGTGGAAAATTGATAATTTCCCTATTTATTTCTAGTTTTGTACTTGATAATTTGGTTTTAGGGTTTTTTTAATCGTTGATGCATTGTGAATATCAAATTGCATGTTGATCTTATGCAGTCTACTAGTGTTACTGTTGTATCTAGTTCTAGTGGTTAGAACAAGTGTTGTAAGTTGGGATAAGTTAGAATGTAGGTTAGATTTTCTGTTGATGCTGGTTGATTATCTTTTCACACTACTTGGTTTAGGTAAGAGGATAATTATTCGATTCATAGATCGAATGTTTGAAAGTAAAGTTGATTTGGCTTCAACGCTGTATCAATTTTTTTTACTACTGTTTCAGTTTTATCTTATGCCTCGGTGAATTTGTTTATTCCCATAATTTAAAGGCTACATGAACCTTGTAAACTTAAAGTATAGCTTGTTTGGGCTTAAAACCTTCGTCAATCCCCTGTTGAGGATGACAGTTTGAAAAGATTTATTTCTAATTTTCTATGCTAATTCTTTATTGGTACTTTTATATGCAGCCCTGAATCCTTCCATAAAGAGGTAGTTGTGTAAAATGTTGTCAACCTATTTTCCGTGTTGTCCCTTTGTTATTTTTTCCCGTGCATGTAGAAATGGTTTTTTGGAGTTTATACTGCCTATAGTATAGGTTGTCTTTTTAGTTGGATGCAAAACTTGTACTGTATTTTTGTATGCGACATAACTCCATTTATTCCTCGCCAAAATTATGCCGGTATGCGCAAGGGCGCAAGGGGTTTGTAGAGGTTACTGGTTAAATTTCGGTATTTGATCCATAATGAAGGGTCCTCTGTTGTGTTGTCTGGTATATCATATGATTTCTCTCCAGAATGTTCGTTTGTCCAAATTCCATCGCCTTGACGTTACCTGTTTGATGTTTTAGGATCTTTTACAAGTCATTCAGACGTGTGAAATTTTGGTCATATACCCCATTGCCAATTTTTCGATTGGCACTCACTTTGTTTCATGTTCTTTGCTATTTTTGTTCTCACTTTATTCTCTACCCTTTACAGGAGCCCTCTGCTTGGTCATTGCTCTTAAATAATCATGGCAAAATTCTTCTAAAAAATTGACCCTTTAATCCCATCTCTCCTCTCTTTTATTGGCCAAGCCAATTAGAATTTGAAGTCATGGATGTACATAGGGTTATAAATAGGCTGAATTTTGAAAAGTTCAATTATATTTTAAGTATATTTTATTCAAGTTAGGGTTTGGAAAAAACACAATAAGAATATAAATTTAAAATTTAAGAAATTGAATTTTTCTAATAGTTTGAAAATATTCATAAATAGCACTTGAATTTGAGATTGGATTTTTGAATACCCGGCCAACAAGGAAAAAGATGATGATGATGATTAATAGTCGGGATATTTTTTAGTGATATTTATATTTCAAGTAGTATATTTGGGAGAGATTATGTATAATTCAGTCTTTTGCAAGAAAAATTTTTCATAAGACAGACCTATCACTTCAGTATCGTTATGGGATAAATGGGCTTTAGTGACCCCACCTTAATGTTTGTAAAGGTTTTATTAACATTTTATAAATTTGTCGGTATTATCCGAGGTAGAATATGCTAATTGTAATATTAGAGTATCGATATAACTATGATACTGTAATGTTCGTAATCTATGATACGATTTTAGTGTCAATGATTTATGTGAGTGTAGTATTAATATATAATTGACACAATAACATCAATTAAATATTGATAATATTTTAAAAACGTACATAGGATGAGCAAATGAGTTGGATTCAATTTAAGAGTTGTTTATTAATGTTTTCAACATTTTATAAAGATTCAGTTTCTTAAAATTTGAATTGATGATATTATTGTATTTTACTAAATCCAAACTTAAATAAACAAGTTTAAAATTTTGAAATATTTTTCAAAATCTCGTCCATTTGTCCACCCTAAACTGATGAGTCAGTGATTTATGTGACTTTAATATGAATATTCAATTTATTATTTAAAAAATACAAAATAAGATTGTCATGTTTCCTATTGGTTCATTAGCATTTGTAAGGCAATAATAAGAAAGCAAAACTTAAACTCAAAACTTATATTTCAAATCATTTCATTACATATCAAAATTCTTTTTTTTTTTAAATCGTTGGAAACCTCTTCATCAAACCACATCTTCCGGGTTTAAGTGGAGCAGATAAAACTCTCGACTGTCTCAGATTCTTATAAGAAACACACTTTCTCGATTCGAACCCATAACCTAAAGATCAAACCCTAAATTCTACACTATCAAGCCCCAAACCTTCAAGGACATAGAAAAACATTTCAAATACTTTGAACAACTAAATATTTCGCTCACGTAACTAAATATTTCAGATACATACAAAAAGGTTCAAGTAGAAAAAAAAATTTGGCTTCTAGCTCAACACCCATCAGATCCTAAAGTGTTGGAACTGGATTGGCTCTGATATTGTGAAACAACTATTGCAGCCATTTCCTTATTAAAAATGCCCCTTATAAGACAAATTCCTCAAATCTACTCCCATTATGTAAACAAATACGAAGCGACGACACAACAAGCAGCAAATACAGGACTAGGTTCAATATTAAAATGTATAAACAGATTTCAATTCAGAAGGTAAACTCTAAGCCTTCTCAATTCAGTTATAAATTTAATTCTAAAGAAGTCTAAGAATTACTTGAAGTTTGCTAATGACAAAACATAAAAATAATGTACCTCTATAAGTCTATATGCATGTATGTCTGTTCTTTCAAACAAGATTCAGAATTCACCCAAAATCGACATGAATAAATTTAGGATGCGTTTATAAATTACCCAATTCACAAACAAAAGCAGATATTGATGCACATCCAACCAATTTAACTGTCTGGACAATGAACTGATACTTGATTTACGGTCTAAATGTTAGAATATTTATTGTAATATTCTAATAATAAAGTGGGCTTCTATCAATTGTGAGATAAAACGTTAAGATAATTAGTTTGTAATAAAATTATGAAGTTCAATTCTCAGATCTAATAAAGTGGATTTAATTTTATATTAATTGATGTGTGGAAATTAGAGTAGGGTTTGGAAATGTTATGGGCTTTTGATGGGTGAGCCCATTACATTATGTAAATTAGTGAGTTAAGATCTCACTTTCACTCCCCTATTATAGCTTACTCTAGAAGCTGCCTTTATTTATTATATAAAAACTTCACTCTCTTCTTAATTATTGATTGTCGTGAATGAATATCCATGTTGTTAAGGTTAGTGCTCAGAGCGTCAATTCGGATCGTATTTATGTCCGGTTCATGAATACGAATAATTTATTTTTCAATAATAGTACGTATTTATGGTAGCACCTCTTGTTAAATACGTATATATATATATATATATATATATATGCAATCTAATTTGGTTAGATTGAAACTAAATATGGTTTAGTCATATGTATATATCAGAAAAGGACCCAGGGATTAACAACGTAGTGCGCAGTTACAACATAGGTTGTAATTGTTGGGGCAGTTGTGAAACCCATAGGGTCGGATCGGTGCCCAACACAACGAAAGTGGGTCTAACCCAATGATATCAGGGATAAGTATATTTTAAAATATTTTAATGATAACTACATTCTGACACGAGTCCGTAGGAAAAAACGGGGACCAAATTGGAGTCCGGAAACTCCAGAACGGAGAAAATGA
>SKCR01046375.1:0-41511 GCA_019454045.1 Zanthoxylum bungeanum
TATTTATATGGATGTATGGATGTACGTAAGGGTATGAACCTGTAACTATATGAATATGTAAATGTATAAGTATATGAACATATATTTGTATATGCGTATTTTATTAAGATATGTATAGGTTGGGTATACAGAATCGGCAAATGGGGTAAAACATGATTTCTGGTTTGGTATTAGCTTATGTATGAATACGGTATATGAATAGGTTGCTATTGTTTTACACATGCGATTTATTTGTATAGAGATTGAAGTGGTTAAGCATGGTAAGGAATGAGTATAAGCTAAACACTTTTTTAATGAATATGTTTAATTACTAAGTTATGTATAAAAGGTTTCCAGATAGAATTGATCAATAAATGAAAGATATGAGGACTGCAAAAGTTATGGCATTTGCATTTGTAATAATATGTATATTCTTATGTTTGAAACATATGTATGTATGTGAGTGTTTGAATGATATCTATGGATATTCTTGTGTATAAGACGTCGTGCGATGAGTTTGTGTTTTGTGATATGTGTGTATGTTTAATTGGTTGATGTTCTCGTAGTATAGTAGTCGAGCTGGTTAGGGATCCGTTCGGACGAAATTCATCTCATACCTATTCTAAAATAAGTAATGAGTCTCGTACGAGCATTGTGTGTGTAAGCCAACCGTATGTATTTATTGTTGGATGATGTGATCTTTGATGTATAGATTGTTATGTTTGCTTCTTGGTTGGTTATATGATATTTGTAAATATGTCTGAGTGTATGTATGTATATGATAGAACTCGTGATATGTTTAGATCGTGTATGCTTATGTGAAATGAATTGATGATTTGAAACCGATGTGAATATCTGAGGTTATAAAGTGTGTTTGCTAAGCTGTATCGGTATGTACGTATATGTGTAAGAATTCTAAAATTGTATTTCCATGTATATAAGAGAAGTGTGCTACGGTATGTGTGAATGCATATGAACTCCAAGTGTTAAGCTATTGTAAGGTTATCGTGGTTAAAGAAGGTTAAAGAAATATTTTTTTGGTATTGAAGTAAGTTATTTTGGTATTAAAGATGGTTTGTAACCGAATAGAAGAAAGTTTGATAGATTTACCGATTTGATGATATTTCAAAGATGTTTACTTGTGATAAGTATTAATATGTGATTTCATGCTTCAACATTGAAATGGTTTCGATGTTATATTATGTACTTTGTGATTTCGAATCCATATTTTGTGTGCTTTGAATGTATGGCCATTATATTGACAACATATAAATATGTAAATATGAAAATTTGACATTGGTAAAGTATAAATGATAATAAAAAGCTGATAATTCTAAGACTCGTAATAACTTGATAATTCTGAAAAAACTTCTAATGTGATTGACTTGTATGTTATGTTGTAGTACTAGCATGATTACTTTCTAAGTTTTTATAACTCACACCAAACCAGTTTCCTAGTTTTGCAGGTTGTCTATCAGATAGGTCAACCACTTCAGCTTTGGAAGTCATGCTCGATACGCGGATCACCCAAGCTGCAGTCACCCTCGCCAGTGTTTTTGGAGAAATTTTAGAAGTTTAGGATATTTGATTACTGTTTTGGTTGTCGTGCTGAACACGCTGTTTGTAATAAATAAATATTTTGATTGCTTATGATGTTGTGGGCACAAAGCCTTTGAGTGTTGATAGATGATGTGGGCACATAGCCCTTATGATATGATTCTGATGTGTTTTGTGTGGACCTGATGTCCCTTTGTTTGTTTGATATTTTCTTAGATTCCGTTTTGATGTTGGACTGTGATTCAGGTTGTCCGGTTTTAGAATACATCATGCCTGATTTTCTGTAAATTTGGAGGCTTATGCATATGGGTCAATTCTGTCTCCTGCCGGTAGCACCTTGCCTCTGACAGGATATTACACTCTTGTAATTTATAATTCATAATTAATAAGAAAAGTCTGCAGCTTTACAAGATACTATTTTCTTTTATTTCTCTCTTATCTTATAATAGCATAGATCTATTGTTACAAATTTATACTCTCGATAGCTTTTAGATCACATAATACAGATGCATACCGAAATAACTTTGGAAGAAAAAAATTAATTGCGTGCATGACTGGTTACTGACTGGCCTTAAACTAATAATAAAAACAACAGTTTTTTCAACTTAAAATATTTATTATGGAGTAATTATGTAGTGTAATAGAGGCATGAATAATATAATATCATCAACAAATTAGTAAATAATATTTATGATTTAATATTTTTTTATTATTTTTAATATTTTTAACACGTGTGATAATAGATTATTAAATTATTACATGAATAATATGATATCACTATTGTATTGTAGATTCTTTCATTATTATCAGACCCACAGACAGGACTTGACATGCATAAACCAAATTCTGGTCATGGTCCACGGTTATACGTTGCTATTTGGTAACGTAAGCACGTTAGAGAGAATCAGGTAGCTTAATGACAGATATTATTATTATTATTATTTATTAAATTCAACGTTAATGAAATCAAATTGAGATGATAGTCAACAAATCATAATACCAAATTCTTATTCAATTCGTTAAATATATGAATCTGAAATAAATATTTATTTAGTTCTGATATAATTCAACGATATAAATTATTCTCATTTATTTTCATTAATTCTTTATAAACATATATTTATAAAATATACAAGTAATGGATTTACAGAAAATTAATATTATTTTTCTGTATTAATTGACAATAACTTTTGAATATTAATTGAAAAATAATAATAACTAGCTAAATGAAAGTAATAAACTAATCATAAAAGAGTTAATGAGCTCAAATTCACAATTTAAACAAATAATATCAAATTGATATATTTAATAAACGAAACAATATTCCCTTTAATATTAAATGAATCGAACGGATAAAAGAATTCTAAACATACCTTCCTGAGTGGCTATATAAATGCACCCAGCTTGAAAACGCAAAAGCACAGCACAGCACAGCAAAGCAAGGAAGATAATTAAAAAAAAAAAGCCATGGCACCTTCAGTGGAGAAGCAACAAAAGCCCAGCATGGCAGCTGAAGAAGAAGAAGAGACATATTCATATGCCATGCAACTTGCAAGTTCAATTGTTCTACCAGCAGTTCTGCAAGCAGTAACAGAGCTTGATATTCTTGAGATCATTAACAAAGCTGGTCCTGCTGCAATGCTTTCTGCTTCAGAGATTGTTTCTCAAATTCCAAACCAAAATCCTGAGGCATCCATGATGTTGGATCGGGTACTAAGGCTTCTAGTCAGCTACAACGTCTTTCATTGCTCTTTTATTGCTGGTGAAAGGCTCTATAGTCTTGCTCCCGTCTCCAAATACTTTCTGCGTAATCAAAACGGCGTGTCGTTGCGTTCCTTTATGGACTTTAATCTGGACAAGAATATGTTTCCTATGTGGTATGTGCTCCCATTTTATTTATTTATTTTTTGGGTACTAGTTTCTACTTAGGCCAACCCTGAACATTCAGAGGCACAAGGGGCAGCAAAATTATGAGACCCATTTTTCACATTTGGCTTCCATTCTCTAATTTTTAATTTTTTATAAAAAAAAACACGACTTTTGTTTAACTGAACTAATGTATTTAGTTTTGTTTCTCAAATAAGTAAATAAAATAATTTTATGATAAACAAATAGATAACAATAGTTAATTTAAATAGTTAAAATAAGGACTTTTTTATATATTAAAAAAAGTGTACAAAATAAAAATTAATATTTTAAATTTAGTAGATAAGTGATAAAGTAATTTTTATAGTAGAAATAGCCGCCCTTGGTGCTCATTATTAGGGTCATGACCTATTTAGTTGGGATCATAGGCACATGTCTAATTTGTCAATGCTATGGGTCGATTCTGCTATAAACATGTTATGGAGAAAATCCACATGTATGCAGCTTTACACCCTTTTTTTTCCTCCGTAGAGTCCGTTTCTATAAGGTTACAACTATACTGGTGTATCTTCTGAAAAGAATTACTATTGTTTTGTAGGTTTCAATTGAAAAACCAAATTCTTAAAGGAGAAACTTCGTTTGATAAAGCCAACGGAGCGAGTATCTTTGAATACGTTGTGAAGGACTCCAGGTTTAACGAAGCTTTCAACAATGCAATGATTGGCCAAAGCTCAGTAACCATGGATAAGATCTTAGAGTCGTACAAAGGCTTTGAGAAAGTTAAGCAGCTTGTTGATATTGGCGGCGGCTTAGGAATCACCCTCAATATGATTACTTCCAAATACCCTCATATTAAGGGTATCAATTTTGACTTGCCTTATGTTATAAAAGATGCTCCATCTTATCCTGGTATGTTTTTAGTTAGCATATTTTATTTCGTTTTTAATCATATACATGAGAAAAACTTAGCCAATATTTTCGGACTAACATAAATAAGTTGTACATTATTTAAATTTCAGGCGTGAAACATGTAGGTGGAGATATGTATGAAAAAATTCCTGAGGGTGATACAATTTTAATGAAGGTTAAGTAAATTTTTCTTTACATATATTATTTTAAAAATACACTTAGATTATATTTTTTTTATGATTAAAAAATTATGTCATGAAGTATATCTTAAAAACATGATATTTTGATGTCATAAATGACTTGTTAATGAATTTATGACATATTTGTGATTACAATAAATCTATCGTTAAAACATGACAAATATATGTCATGTATTTAATTTTACTTATTTTAAGAATTTTTTGAACATACGACGATAGAAAATTGTAACGAATTAAATGACGTCATTTTATGTCATGTATTTAAATTTCTTTTCTTTTTTTGAAATTTCTTTAAAAGTATGATGATAGAAATCTGTCATAAGTTAAATGACATATTTTTCACTTCACAACATATTTATATATCAAGTTCATTACTGGAAATTATTATTATGACAATTAATAAATATAAACATGAAATTTTTTTGCAGTGGGTTTTAATTGGTTTGGATGATGATCAATGCTTGAAGGTGTTGAGGAATTGCTACAACACTCTTCCAGATGATGGAAAGGTACTTGTTATTGATGCAATTTTGCCAGAAGTGCCTGAGAATAGTGCTGCTTCAAGGGAAACCTCCATTTTAGATACAATTCTCTTAATCCTTATTGGTCCAGCAAAGCAGCGGACCAAACAAGAGCTCAATGCATTTGCAACAGAAGCTGGGTTTAAGGGTATCAACTATGTATTTTGTGCTTGCAATTTTTATGTTACAGAATTCTGCAAATAGTTTGTGGGTGTGGGTGTGGGTGGTGCCGTGGTGGTGCCTGAAAAGTTGTGACTGATGATTGTAAGACTATTTGCCAGCTTTTTAATTTGTCTTTATCTTTTTTATGCTTCTGAATAAAATAATCTCTTATTAGAGAATATTTATCTAGATCCATTGTTTGTGAATTGTTTGAGCTACAGCATGGAAATTTGAAATTTGTCCTAGCTTCACTCTATGCCATATCACTCTATTTAAGACAAGTCAAAGGTAGAGTAATTATGGTTTGAAGCTACAAGCACAACTAAGTCTATACAAATATGAATTAAAGAAAATATATCAGAGCAATAAATAAAATCAATATAAGAATTTTATTGACAAAGTGGAAAATTCATGAGAGTAAAAAACCACTTCGGGTATAAGATACCACCCCGAATCCACTATACATGAGAAAACTTACAGCGATGATATTGTTGGGGTTTAGGGTAAAATACACGGATTACGCAGCGGAATGCGGGAAAATCAAATTTTCCCATTTCTTTGATTATTCTTGGGTAACAAAATAAACTTATTTATTTTAATCACTCAATACTCGAAAATAACAGAAATCATAATTTCAGTAAATTATTATACAACCCCAAAACTTTCCATTTTAATCATTTTAGACCTAAGTTGTTCAAAACAAGCTTATGTGATTTCCAATCACAACCAAAATGATGTGTACATCAAATATACATTAAAACAGAAATCTGAAATTTTTTCCAGATTTTTCAGTAATTACGGAAATGCCCCTAAACTTTACGTTTTGATCATTTTAGTCCTAATTTGTCAAATACATAATTAGATGATTCCAAATCACTACCAAAATAATTTATACATGTCTTATACATGAAAATATAAATTGCAATTCAAGAAAATAATTTTTCCCAAATTTCTGAGAGGTCCATTAATTTTCCAGGATTTACAATTTGGTCCCTTTTAGTTCCAAACATGTTAAGATCAAATCCAATCAATCCCAAATTTAATATACATCATATATACATCAAATTACAACACATATATGAAAAGCCCCAAATTTGGAAAGGGTTATAAACCTTAATTTTACAATTTCCATAAATTGACAAATTACACCAAATTAAACAAATTCAATACTTTAATTCAATCCTTATCACACCAAACAAGTCTCACCACCATGAAACAACTCAAGAACAATTCTAGGTCATTTATGGGTGGCTAAGCAACTCTAGAATGACAACTAAGTCATCTAATGACTAAAAGAGAGCTTAATAACACTTTATAAGTTTTCTTCCTTAAAATACATGCTCACATCTTTCATTCATGCTTCCAACCAACATGTTACAAAACTAAGAGAGTAAAAACACAAGAGAACATCCTATGTTGAAGCCTAAAGCAGTATAAACAATTTCTTAGAAAAGAAAAAAATGAAAATACCTTTTATTTCCAAATTTTCTAAACTTTAAGCTTTAGCACTTGTATTTTTCTCTCAACTCTCTTGTTTTGTAATCTTTTTGGCTTGGCTTAAAGTGTTGCAAAATGAAAAAATCATTGTTCTAAGTTATTTAGTTAGCCGAATATTTTTCTTAATATTTATCTCTACATCAATGACACTACTAGTCATTTTAAAATATGTAATAACTGTTTATAAAGAACAAGTAACTATCCAATAGTCACAAGTTCTGATATCAAATATCAAAACAATCATAAAAGATATTTTAAATAACTAGACGGGAGATCCGATATCCAATACCTATAATTGTCATATTGTGAAAATCGATATTTTCTATACACAACTATACACATATCATTTCTTTAGCTTTATAATTTACCTTCAACTATTCACAACAATTGCAAATAATTGATTAGCAAACTGTGTCAGACACATTACCTCTAAAGGTCACTAAAGCCAATAAACATCATTATCAGATAAACAAATACCTAATGTGGTTTTCTTAATGGCAGTCAAGAATTTCGAGACATAAACTAATTCACGTCAATTCTTACTGCAAAAGAAACTATTCTCTCTAGAATATTATATCCTAAAACAGATATCTATTTAGATTATCTATCGTGACTTAGAAACTAAGTCACTAATCATTTTGATTTTTCAAGAAAATCGGAACAATAGTTTCCGATGGTTTTGACTAATCTAACAATATCCAAGCCTACTCTAAATCTAGAACCTATTCTAGAAATCTGTAACCATAAGGAGTGTTAGAAAACATATACAAATAATATGCATACAATGGATTGGAAGTTTTAATTCTATCAACTATATAGAAGGAAAACATACGTGACAATTTTCATAATATTACACATTGCCTTTGTTATGGAATTTTAATGCAGTAGTGCCTCCCACTACTTTACGTAATACCGTAATCCCCAACGGAAAATGAGAATCCATTAATTAAATTGAATTCCATAGTGAGAAGTGGACCCCAGGAATATATTTCAACTCACAGCTTTGGCACGATCTCGCCTACGTATATTCACAGGTAGACAACTGATTGTCAATCACATTCATTGTAACTCCTGATTTTGGTCCTGACCGTTTCTCGTTATGACAACTTTGGCACGTTCACAAGGAGGCGTATCAAGGCTACACTTGTCAATGATAATTTCAAGATACTTGCGTAGTCCTGACAGCTTTGGCACGTTCAAAATTTCTACTTTTGCTTGAATTTATCTAGTATCACATATACATCTAGTATCGTTAAATTTCTATCAACTACACCCTCACTGCTTTGGCACTTTCTCGAATGTAGCCATAGAATAGATATCCATAAACCGTATTGACAAGACGGACCAAGAAATATGCATCTAATACATATTACATTAAAACCTTATTAATTAGGGATTTTTCGCAATGATGTTACACATTTAGTTTAATCAAACTGAATAAATACAAGAATGCATAAAGTAAAGAAAAAAATTAAACATTGAATTTAAAGGCATATCCACATCATGTGTTCAGGTTCAGACCTGTGCTGATACTAATTTTGTTGGGGTTTTAGGTAAAATTCTCGGGTTACGCAGCGGATTGCGGGAAAATCAAATTTTCCCATTTCTTTGATTTTTATTCGGTAATTAAAATAGACTTATTTATTTTAATCACTCAATACTCAAAAACATAAATTTTTAACCCAGAAATCATAATTTCTGTAAATTACCATACAACCCAAAACTTTCCATTTTAGTCCTAAGTTGTTCAAAACAAGCTTAGGTGATTTCCAATCACAACCAAAATGATTTGTACATCAAATATACATTAAAATAGAAATCTGAAAAATTTTCCAGATTTTTCAGTAATTACGTAAATGCCCCTAAACTTTGCTTTTTGATCAATTTAGTCCTAATTTGTCAAATACATAATTAGGTGATTCCAAATTACTACCAAAATGATTTATACATGACTTATACATGAAAATACAAATTACAATTCAAGAAAATAATTTTTCCCAAATTGCTAAGAGGTCCCTTAATTTTCTAGGATTTGTAATTTGGTCCGTTTTAGTTCAAAACATGTCAAGATCAAATCCAATCAATCCCAAATTTAATATACATCATATATACATCAAATTACAACACATATATGAAAATATCCAAATTTGGAAAGGGTTATAAACCCTAATTTTATAATTTCCACAAATTGATAAATTACACCAAATTAAACAAATTCAATACTTTAATTCAATCCTTATCACACCAAACAAGTCTCACCATCATGAAACAACTCAAGAACAATTCTAGGTTATTTATGAGTGGCTAAACAACTCTATAATGACAACTAATTCATCTAATGACTAAAAGAGAGCTTAATAACACTTTATAAGATTTCTTCTTAAAATTGCTCATATCTTTCATTCATGCTTCCAACCAACATGTTACAAAAGTAAGAGAGTAAGAACATAAGAGAAAATCCTATGTTGAAGAATAAAACAATAGAAATAATTTCTTAGAAAAAAAAAGAATGAAAATACCTTTTATTTCCAAATTTTCTAAACTTCAAGCTTTAGCACTTGTATTTTTCTCTCAACTCTCTTGTTTTGTAATCTTTTTGGCTTGGCTTAAAGTGTTGCAAAATAAAAAATGAAAAGCTTAAAAGCTAGGGTTGGCCGACTTACATAAGGGCAAAATGATAAATTCTGATTTTTCAAATTTTTAATTAAATTAAAAGAATTCAAAATCAAAATTACTACCATTTTCAAAAAGAAAAATTACATGTGCACCAATCATAATTGGCCATTTAAAAGCATAATAATGATAAAGATAAATATATTAAATAATTCTAATTATTTAACAATTAAATTATTAGACAATTACTTAATACAAATATCTAAATACATGTATCATATTTACATTAAATATTTCATAATATATATATTTGGAACACATGTCAATTGCTTTATTTGAGAAATAATTAATGTGTATTTAATAAAATCAAGTATTTAATCTAAATACACACTAATTAGAAAATGGTCGGGTAACCCTTTAAGCATGCATTTTTTCGTCTAACCGTTAAACGATTTATAAATAATCAATATTATTTATAACAGTTGCCCTATGGCTCTACGAGTATATTTCATTAGTGAGACTCTCTAGGTTCAGGCATATCCGTCACAAAATCAATTTCGTATACATAATCTACCCACCCGTAAATTATGACGAACACAGATAAACTCTCTGAACCATACAGGTCGAGATCACTACATACGTATAATCTCTCCGTCACAAGTATCAGGATTATCCCAGAGATAGAGATATAAACGTCAAATCTCTATAGGAATAATCCTGTCGACGATTCTATTTGCAATCTCTTAATAACACTTAGAACTAACTTCTACAGTATATCACGGGCCCATGGATGTAACAGATTGCTAATTCCATATTGAATACATATGCTCTACACAGAACTGACGGATCCTATCTTGATACACACATGATATCATGAGGATCAGTCCACACCCAACAAATAGGCGGAGATCTGATCTTAATAGATCGGTGATGTGACTGCCATCAAAGTATGGAGGATACCTCATACATCCACAGTGGTACCTCAAGTCGAAGGATCACTATGCTCACTCAACTCGAGAAGATTCCTATTGACGTTTGTGCACCATTTATTAGGAAATCTTCGATGAGTCATTCAGTGTTTATCAACTATAAACACCTACACGTCTATACGAGTCTCCCCAGACTCATGGTTCATTAGGATAGACCATCGGACCAAGTCTTGATATACGATGTGTACTGGTCTCAGTGGATTTAACTAACGGACCCGTGTTAGTAAATCTTGACCAGGAACTTTATTGATAATATACTTCCAGTAGTGACACTTTCCAATGTCAATTACAAACTACTTTGTAACTGCGCACTACAAAATATATTATCGGGTCTTTGTCTAATATATACATATCACTAAATCATATTTAGTTTCAATCTAATCATAATTAGATCGAATATGTATATAAAAGCAAGAAATACTACCATAAATAAGTAATATTATGGAAAAAGAAATTGTTCGTATTCATGAATCGAACATAAATACATTTCAGATTGACGCTCCCAGCACCAACCCTAACAGATATAAGACATATGGATGATATAAGACCTATGGTGATAACTTCATTGACTCGAATACCTCTAGACTGTAATAAATCAAAGAACTCCCCATACCCGGACCAAACGTCCTTCTCCAGAACCTCTCAAGTCTCTGAAAGGATCAACCATGTCAACTTTCAACGCTGGAACTCCGACTACCAATCTTCCTGCTAGAGAACTCTAAAGGCTTAGGAAATTGGGTTAGGGTTATATTTTTGTTTTGATGGTAAATCAAAACTCAATCTCACCAAAAGAAAGAAGACTTGGAAACCAAAGAAGTCTTCTAGGTGAATTGTCAAGAAGGTTGAAAATAAACAATGTTATAGCTCAGAATAATGTGTTTCCAACAGTTGAAAAGGTGGCTCTATATTTGTTTATATAGTTAGGGTAGAGTTAAGGTTTTCCTTGTGCAAAACTAGCTTAAAAACGTTTCCAAAATAACCCACTTAAGCACAGCCATTCAAACGCCAGAAGAACGCATGACGAAGGTCAGCAGTTCCGCAAAACTGTTCGAACGTTCTGATCAACGCACCTCGATTGTGAAACCTCTGGATAGTTTCGTTCGAACGTGATTCAAACGTACCTCAATCGTTCCTCCGTGAATGCCTTTTGTTTCTTCCACTTCCTCAAACGACGAACCGAACGCAGTTTGTTTGAACATAAAAAAGAACTCACCATGAATGTAAACCCCAACAGCTTCATCTGATGTCATCAAAATACTTGTCCAATTGCACCGAGATCTTCAAGACTCATTACAACTCAGTTGAACTTGTTTTCTTACGAACATTGCCAACAAATATGGAACTAACAATCTCCCCTCCCCCTTTGACATTCCGTGAAAAAACAACCTAATACAAAGATTATGGTAAAAGACCAAAAATAAAATAGACAACTGCCCACAGTGACTTATTACAATATGACTCGATCTAATACCTAAACAAATAGTCTTGAAGTCGACGCCACCCACAACCATCAATTCTGCTCTTCTGAAACATCCACAAATAAGATACCCATGAAAAGTAAATAGAACATAAAGAGCAGATAAACTAAAAATTTAAAATTAAAATCAATAATTAATTCGATACTTAGTCTTTTTTTAATCACGAAATGACAATGTGTAAAAATAACATAACAAATAGCAATTAAAAATCACATGCAAGAGAATATGAAACTTGACTTATTCCCCTCATTAACAGCCATACTCAATTAACAAAATAACATACAGAAAGTAAATAGAAAAACTCATAAAAATGCAGTATACAAATTAAAACACTGTATGCAATGACTAAAAGCAACAACAAGCATAAACAATGAGTTTTAAAAAAACATAAAAAGTTAAAAACGACTTTAAAAAACATTTCAAACAAGTACAATGATACCCAGTCAATACTTAGCTATTTATGACATGAGATAATATGCATAACTTTTTATCATGCTAAATAATACACACATGTATATGACATAAACACCAAAGCATAGCAAGCACTTGCGTGAAAAATGACTGCAGAACAAGTCAAGGCTTAAAACTTTATTTTATTAGCGGGACACAACCAAATAAGCCTTATCTCATGACAAACCAAGTCCGCAAAATATGTGTTAAGACCCAGTGCCATTAGGACCTGAATATAAGTAACATTGGTTGCATGCTATATTATTCTCCCTCTAAATATGATGACCTCATATAAAAACTCTTTCGAGTGAAGGTTTTTGCCCTTATCTTTTGAATTTGGTCTATTTTCCTCTTTGCACTTGAGACTTATTTAAAACAATTTTTTTTCTTTTACTTTAACAAAAGGATTAGTAGATCATCTAGTCAAAGGTAACACTATTTGTGACCTAACTATGATAGAGATTAGACTGCCAGTCTAAAATTAATACAACGCGACCAAGTCTCAAGACAAAAAACGTTTATGTGAGATGTAAACACAAGGTAGATTAAGGATTTCCATCACACATTCATGCACATCGAGCATTAAGAAAAATAAAAACATATTACACATGTATAACCATTTTGTTAGACAGTTATGACCCATAGCGTCACTATTTTGTAAATGATATTGTATTATTGTACAAAATTAACTATGTAGTAATGAAATTGCCTTTTATCGTTTTGTAATTTATTTACTTTGATATAAATGGTAAGAGTCCCTATGATTAGTTCCGGATTGTGATGATATGAGACGGTATCAATCCATAAAGGTTTAATCATTAAATATCCCCAGTCGTAGTATTATCGAGATTGTACATCGATAATGCGAATAGACTAGTACTGCACTTGTGCATGTTGTGAGGGCACAACGGCATAGTTCTCATATATTTAAGTATATGATACTTATGCAAGTGCGGTAGGAGGTTGTGTTTTACCGATGGTACGGAAAACAGCTTCGCTCTGGATAGACCCCGCGGAATCCCATTGGTAGTATGTCTGCGTGTCTATGGGAGTCCGCTTCAGGGTAGG
Organism: Zanthoxylum bungeanum; assembly: GCA_019454045.1. Classification (NCBI taxonomy): domain Eukaryota; kingdom Viridiplantae; phylum Streptophyta; class Magnoliopsida; order Sapindales; family Rutaceae; genus Zanthoxylum; species Zanthoxylum bungeanum. The sequence continues at coordinate 13,290 of SKCR01046375.1, forward strand.
TGCATATGATCTTAACCTGAGACTTGCATCGCTAGTACTTACGACAATCGGTAAACTTTAGTTTTGGTGGTCCAGGGCTTTAACGGGTTTGTGTACACCTCTTCTGGATTTATCGAGAATCGTAGTGTATTGGGTGTGATGTCAAGATGGAAGTATCACTTCAGACATATGGAGATGATGATCTCGCGAGGGATACAGAACTAGTACTCTATAATGGTTGCAACCATCGGGATAATATGACTAGGTCAGGATTATCCGATTCAAAGAGACTGGTTGCTTGATGTCCGATATGTGTATCGTACGGGGCAGACACATCTCCAGCCCCAGGCCTTACATGTGATCATCCGATACTGGTTCGATATACACTATACTACGGTATACTACGCCTGTTATAGATCTTATATTCCAATAAGAATATTTCTGGAGAATTGGGTAGGCATGGCGTTTTGCTAGAGGCTAACCTTGTCTTGTAAATCGGTAAAAACGTAGTACTTGGTACGTACGTATTCAGATAATCTGACGGCCGTATTTACTACTGCCAACATATCCAGAGATCTCTTGGGTCGCTTCCCGAAGATTCACCAATGACGTATGATTCAAACTCGATTAATCTTGGATTAATTACGGAGAGACTTTATCTTGGATAAAGTACTATACATAGAGAGAGAACGATTAATTTGGAATTAATCGTAAAATTATTATATTCGATATAATAATCGAAATTCGATTTCGACGCGAAATTAAAATTAGATTTTAATTCGGGCAAACGAGTTAATTTAGAATTAATTCGTTAGCGACGTAAATAATAATTTCGCTAGGCGCAATTATTTATTTAAATTCGATTTAATTAACGTCGCGACGTAAGTTCGGTATTTCGGAAATATCGAACCCGAACGCGTGAGTGCACGTGGGCCCACTTTCATTTGGAAACGTGTGGGGCCCACATGACACATGTCATATTATGCATTATTTAATTCTAATGCATTGCATGGAGATAGTGTACAATGCACTCAATGGTTTTGCATGGAAATTGAGTGTTTGACACTCTAAGCCATTGCATGATTTGTGTCATAAGTTTATTATTAATTTAATAAATATTATGGCATAAATATAAATTGATTTTTTGTAACAAAAATCATTCATTTTTCTCTCTCACATTGCCGAAACTTGCAAGCAGTTTTTGGCTCTCTTTCTCTCATTTCTTCAATTTTTGTGGCAAGATTTGAAGAAGTTGTGCATTCAAAATCACAACAAAGGCTAGCACCTTCAAGGGATCATACATAGGTGATATGGGAAACTAATCCTTGAGCTTGGAAGGATCAAACTCGACTTGGAGTCCCTCTTTTCTTCTTGGCCGAGAGCTTCACTTCACTGCAAGGGAGGAGTTTTCGCATCATCTAAGCATCCATTTTCAAGTATTGTGAGTATGATTCCGCCATACTTCAATTTATTCATTCATGTATTTATATATTTTGCTTGTTCTTGTTGATCTTGGGGCTTGGTTATTTTTTCCAACAATGGTATCAGAGCTTAAAGAGCATGCAAATATATTAGGATGTTATTTGGGGAAAATTGTATGAAGCATGATTTGATGAGTTTGCTTGATTAAATATGCTTAGATGTATGTTATTTAGATTATACATCATCAATTTCATGGAAAATAAATTGGATTAATTTTTCCAACCCAAATGAGGCTTGGCCGAATACATGCAAGCATATGGACTAGATGATTTTTTTAATTTTAAGACATTAGATGACTTGAAACAATATGGAATGATGATTTGTAACTCGATTGGATTGAAAACGAAATCGGAACCATTTTAATCACCTTGGCCGAATGCTTGATGGAGGATTAGGGACTTGATTTTTTGATTAAATAATGTTGGACATATATTTAAGATAAAAATATGATTAATGGATTAATTTGATATTTTGGGAATATTGATTTAAAGGATTAATCATGATAATACACTTTAATTAATTAAGTTATAAAATTTGGAATTTTAAAATTGGTTAGTTGGGCTTAATTTTGAATTGGGCCTAAAACTATTATATTTGGACATAATGGGCTTGGTTGGGCCAAGTAGATTTGGACCATTTGGATTGGATCCAAAATGGGCCTAAATCACACCATTTAAGCCCAAATGTAATAAATGGGCTTTTATGTTTAATTGGGCCTTATGGGCTTGATATTGATTTTATGGCATATGAGGGTGATTCCTTATTGGGCTTGGTAATGGGTTTGACCCATACATTGACCAAAACCCAAGCCTAAAGAAATCAATTGAAAGCCCATCGGACTTTAATTAAACGGACATTAGATGTTAGTTGGGCTTTGAGACCCGATTGTATTAGATTTGGAATCTAAGTTATAAAAGCACAATAAAAGTGTAAATATTTAATTTAGAATTAAATAATAGGATTAGTATTGAATACGACTTAAATTGGATTTAACGAGTAGTTCGATATAATTCGTGAATTCATACTATAAGTATTTATTCTCAAATTGAGTTGGACTCGCGCAAATGCAAACAATTGTTTGAACATTGTATTGTCACCTAATTAAAGACTAATTAATTGGATTTGATTGGTTGTATAACATGCCTTGAATGAATGAATGTGGATGTGATGTATGAATAGTGTATATCGGATGGATATTAGAAGGGAAGGGTAATTTTAGAAATTATTGTAAATTTAGAATTTATAAATTGGACCTGCGTGTCCAGCCTTTCTCTTATTGTCTCTTTGTATTCTCTTCTCACCTAATTCCCCTCAATGTAAATGAGGTTTCTCTTATTGTATTATGTAATTGGGTAAGAGTAGAATAGTGCTAGCGGGGAGAGGAAAGGGAGTGATTTGTTCTAGGAACAAGTTGTTGTTCATATCCATCCGTATATCGCTATTACTTTACTTTACGCGCTTTATGATGTTTTAGAAGCATGCTTAAGGGTGTATGATGATGAGACCTAACAAAGATAAATTAATTGGTTGCCAATTACGCGAAAAATCCCTCAAACAATATTAAGCGATTTTCCTTCCGTTGAATGATTCTTTCTCAAGATCCGAAATTGGCATTGGTTTGTTGGCCAAAGTCAAGACCTTTGTCAATTGAGGATGTGTTTGAATCATGAGAGTTTTGTTCCACATCGGTGTCCTGTCCAAGTTGTGATTTGTTGGCCAAAGTCAAGATCACTTCTTGTCCATCGACATTGATTACGAAACTTTCCTCGTCAATGGGTCCCGCTTAACTGGAATCATTAGGTTTGTTGTGCCAAAGCCAAGGCTTAGTTGATTCAGAGGAAATGGTTAGGAAAATGTATTGGATGCATTGACATATGTATATGTTTCGGACTTAGATGTCCACCTACCGGATCTAGGAATTGGATGGGATCCAATTGATCTTCGAGATCTACCTAGTTAAATATCATACAATTTGTTGGCCAAAGTCAAGGTTGTGTGTTATTTAACGGGATCCTAGCCCACTAGGAAATTGGATTTCCCGAGTACTCAACAGAGGGTTAGAGACTTGCAGAAAATAGTGGGAGGCTAGTATTGAATTTGCAATTATCGTTCAGATACTTAGCTTTACGCGCTTACACAACTTATTTCGTCAATATTTACACATTAGTTGGACTAATACAATGTTATTTTTTTATGTAACAGTTTGACTGTACCCACATATCGTTAACTAGATAATTAGATTATCGTAGTTAAGATGGCAAACAAAGGAAATGTCCGTGACATAATCATGGGTGATAATGTGTTCAAGGGCACCAACTTCGCCGACTGGGAAATGAACCTAAGGATAGTCCTTGGGGCGGAGAGGATACTGTATACGATACAAAAACCTCTCGGGCCTAAGCCCACTGAGCCACTTGAGCTGGAGTTATGGAAAACTCACAGTGATGATTGTGACACGGCTCAGTCGATCATGCTTGCTTCAATGACTCAACACTTTCGCCGCCAGAATAGGGACTTGGATCCTTATAATATGATGGCAAGATTGCAAGATCTTCACCGCACTAATAAGCGGATGGCGAGGTACGAGTTAGTGAAGAAAATCTTTCGCTCCCGTATGACTGATGGTAGTTCTGTTGAGGTCCATGGGACTCAAATGATAGCCGATATTGATGAATTGGCTAATATGGGTATAGTCTTGGAGGCTGAGCTGTCTATAGATGTACTTCTACAGTCACTACCCGATACTTGGAAACAGATTGTCATCAACTACAAATTGATGAATTCGGATGATACTCTTGGAGAGTTATTATCGATTCTCAAGGAGTCAGAGAAAGAGCTTCTGAAAGGCAACAAGCGCGAGGCGCACTTTGCATCAACATCTCAAACGCCGAAAGCTGGGCTCAAGGCAACTGGGGTGTTAAGAAGAAAAAGCATAGAAACAAAGGCAAGGCCAAGTCAACAAAGGCTTCTGGGAAGCCAAGGGACAAGTCTCAAGATGTTTGCCTGAAATGCGGCAAGAAAGGTCACTGGAAGCGTGACTGCCGCATGAACAAGGGACACAAGGAGGACATACAGGCGGGCAAGGCACCGGCCTCAGGTATGTTTGTTATTGAGATAAATATGACTACTTCTAGTCTTAATAAAAATTGGATTTTTGATTCTGGCTGTGGTTCTCATATTTGTACTGATGTGCAGGATCTGCATGATAGCAGGAGACTGGCTTCGGGGGAGGTAGATCTACGAGTTGGAAATGGAACTTCTGTTGCTGTTTTGGCCGTAGGCACTTTTGTTTTGGAACTGCCCTCGGGGCATGTACTTAAACTAAATGACTGTTATTTTGTTCCTAGTTTAACTAGGAATATTATTTCTGTATCTGTATCTTTGTTAACCCAGTATGGGTACACTTTTGTATTTAAAAACACCAGGTGTTATTTATATAAAGATGATGCAGAAATTTGCACTGCCGATGCAAATAATGGTCTTTATATTTTGAATATAAATAAATCTCCAAAACGTAAAATAACAAACAAAAGGCTCAAAATGAGTAATCCAAAGGAAGAAACTTATTTGTGGCATTGTCGTCTGGGACACATCAACAAGACTCGCATATCCACACTTTCGAAGAGTGGGTACTTGGACGGATTTGATCCAAATTCATATGACGTCTGCGAATCTTGTTTATTAGGCAAAATGCCTAAATCACCTTTTAGTGGTAAAGGTGAACGCGCCACTGAACTGTTAGCCCTCGTTCATAGTGACGTTTGTGGGCCCATGTCTAGCCAGGCTAGAGGTGGATATCGATACTTCGTAACCTTTACGGATGATGCATCGCGTTATGGTTATGTGTATCTAATGATGCACAAGTCGGAAACTTTTGAGAAATTCAAAGAGTTTCGACACGAAGTTGAAAAACAAACAGGCAAGAGTATTAAGACATTACGGTCGGACCGTGGTGGCGAATACTTAAGTAATGAGTTTCAAGATTACTTGAAAGAATATGGTATTCTTTCACAATGGACTCCTCCTGGAACACCACAATTAAATGGTGTGTCTGAACGGAGAAACCGTACCTTGCTTGACATGGTAAGGTCGATGATGAGTCGCACTGAGCTACCTATATCCTTCTGGGGACATGCATTAGAAAGTGCAATTCTTATTTTGAATAGGGTTCCGTCAAAGTCTGTTGAACAGACTCCGTATGAGATATGGACAGGAAAGAAACCAGGTTTCTCATTCCTGAAGATTTGGGGTTGCTGGGCATACGTCAAACGTTTGGAAGGTACCAAACTTGAACCCAAATCAGATAAATGCCTATTTGTTGGATATCCTAGGGAAACCAAAGGATATTACTTCTATTACCCACAAGAGAACAAAGTATTTGTTGCTCTACATGCGGTTTTCCTTGAGAAGGAATTCCTAAATGCAGTGTTTAGTGGGAGGAAAGTAGAACTCGATGAAAGTCGTAGTGATACTGTTCCTGGCAATGAATCGAGAACGGAACATGAACAGTCCATCCAGGATGAGACTGAACCACAATCTTCAATTACACAAGGACTACGTAGGTCGGAGAGAGTCAGGGTAATACCTGAGAGGTATGGATTCCTGATCTCACCTCATGTAGATATTAATCTTATTGAGGATACTGAACCGGCTACGTATGAGGAAGCGATACAAGGTATCGAATCCACTTTATGGCAAGAGGCCATGAAGGCCGAAATGGATTCCATGTATACCAACCAAGTTTGGACACTAGTTGATGCACCAGAAGGCGTAAAGCCTATTGGATGCAAATGGGTCTTCAAGAAGAAGACCGACATGGATGGCAACGTACAAACGTACAAAGCTAGGCTCGTAGCGAAGGGGTATCGTCAACAACTTGGAGTTGATTATGACGAAACTTTCTCACCCGTTGCCATGATTAAATCCATTCGGATAATGCTTGCGATAGCTGCATATTACGATTACGAAATATGGCAGATGGACGTTAAAACCGCTTTCCTTAACGGAAACCTGTTGGAGGATGTTTATATGCAACAACCTGACGGTTTTATCGCACCAAGACTTGCAAACAAGGTTTGTAAGTTAAATCGGTCCATTTATGGACTGAAGCAAGCATCGAGGTCATGGAACCAACGTTTTGATGAGGTCATAAAAGAATATGATTTCATTCAAAACGTAGATGATCCTTGTGTATATAAGAAGGTTAGTGGGAGTGCACTGACTTTTATTGTCCTTTATGTCGACGATGTATTGCTTATAGGCAATGACATTCCCATGTTAACGTCGGTGAAAGCTTGGCTTTCATTGAAATTCTCCATGAAAGATCTGGGAGAAGCAGCTTTTATTCTAGGAATAAAGATCTACAGGGATAGATCTAGAAGGCTACTTGGACTCTCCCAGAGTACATATATTGATAAAGTGTTGAAGAGATTCAACATGGATCAGTCCAAGAGGGGACTGTTGCCAACATCACATGGCGTCTATCTATCTAGGGACATGTGTCCTAAAACACAAGATGAGAGAGACAACATGAGTCGGACTCCGTTCGCCTCGGCAGTTGGATCGATCATGTATGCCATGATATGTACACGACCTGATGTGTCCTATGCTTTGAGCATGTGTAGTCGATATCAGGCCGATCCAGGAAAGGATCACTGGATGGCGGTTAAGAGTATCCTTAGGTATCTTAAGAGAACTAAGGATGTTTTCTTAATCTATGGAGATGGAGAACTTGAGGTATCTGGGTATACCGATGCAAGTTTCCAAACCGACAGAGACGACTTCAAGTCGCAAACCGGGTACATATTTTGCTTGAATAACGGAGCAGTGAGCTGGAAATCTTCCAAGCAAGATACTGTTGCCGATTCAACAACTGAAGCGGAGTACATTGCAGCAGCTGAAGCAGCAAAGGAAGCGGTTTGGATCCGAAAATTCCTAGTTGGATTAGGAGTAGTTCCATTAGCAGCTGAGCCCGTTTTATTGTATTGTGACAATAGCGGGGCCATAGCGCAGGCTAAGGAACCAAGGTCTCATCAACGATCCAAACATGTTCTTCGACGATTCCATCTGATTCGAGAGATCATACATCGTGGCGATGTGAAGATCGAAAAGATCGCATCAGAGGACAACATTGCAGATCCGCTGACGAAAATAATTCCTCGGGAAAAGTTTGAGCGACACATACATAGTTCAGGTATTAGATGCTTGAGTGACTGGCTATAGGCCAAGTGGGAGATTGTTAGACAGTTATGACCCATAGCGTCACTATTTTGTAAATGATATTGTATTATTGTACAAAATTAACTATGTAGTAATGAAATTGCCTTTTACCGTTTTGTAATTTATTTACTTTGATATAAATGGTAAGAGTCCCTATGATTAGTTCCGGATTGTGATGATATGAGACGGTATCAATCCATAAAGGTTTAATCATTAAATATCCCTAGTCGTAGTATTATCGAGATTGGACATCGATAATGCGGAATAGACTAGTACTGCACTTGTGCATGTTGTGAGGGCACAACGGCATAGTTCTCATATATTTAAGTATAGGATACTTATGCAAGTGCGGTAGGAGGTTGTGTTTTACCGATGGTACGGAAAACAGCTTCGCTCTGGATAGACCCCGCGGAATCCCATTGGTAGTATGTCTGCGTGTCTATGGGAGTCCGCTTCAGGGTAGGTGCATATGATCTTAACCTGAGACTTGCATCGCTAGTACTTACGACAATCGGTAAACTTTAGTTTTGGTGGTCCAGGGCTTTAACGGGTTCTGTGTACACCTCTTCTGGATTTATCGAGAATCGTAGTGTATTGGGTGTGATGTCAAGATGGAAGTATCACTTCAGACATATGGAGATGATGATCGCGAGGGATACAGAACTAGTACTCTATAATGGTTGCAACCATCGGGATAATATGACTAGGTCAGGATTATCCGATTCAAAGAGACTGGTTGCTTGATGTCCGATATGTGTATCGTACGAGGCAGACACATCTCCAGCCCCAGGCCTTACATGTGATCATCCGATACTGGTTCGATATACACTATACTACGGTATACTACTACGCCTGTTATAGATCTTATATTCCAATAAGAATATTTCTGGAGAATTGGGTAGGCATGGCGTTTTGCTAGAGGCTAACCTTGTCTTGTAAATCGGTAAAAACGTAGTACTTGGTACGTACGTATTCAGATAATCTGACGGCCGTATTTACTGCCAACATATCCAGAGATCTCTTGGGTCGCTTCCCGAAGATTCACCAATGACGTATGATTCAAACTCGATTAATCTTGAATTAATTACGGAGAGACTTTATCTTGGATAAAGTACTATACATAGAGAGAGAACGATTAATTTGGAATTAATCGTAAAATTATTATATTCGATATAATAATCGAAATTCGATTTCGACGCGAAATTAAAATTAGATTTTAATTCGGGCAAACGAGTTAATTTAGAATTAATTCGTTAGCGACGTAAATAATAATTTCGCTAGGCGCAATTATTTATTTAAATTCGATTTAATTAACGTCGCGACGTAAGTTCGGTATTTCGGAAATATCGAACCCGAACGCGTGAGTGCACGTGGGCCCACTTTCATTTGGAAACGTGTGGGGCCCACATGACACATGTCATTTATGCATTATTTAATTCTAATGCATTGCATGGAGATAGTGTACAATGCACTCAATGGTTTTGCATGGAAATTGAGTGTTTGACACTCTAAGCCATTGCATGATTTGTGTCATAAGTTTATATTAATTTAATAAATATTATGGCATAAATATAAATTGATTTTTTGTAACAAAAATCATTCAATTTTTCTCTCTCACATTGCCGAAACTTGCAAGCAGTTTTTGGCTCTCATTTCTTCAATTTTGTGGCAAGATTTGAAGAAGTTGTGCATTCAAAATCACAACAAAGGCTAGCACCTTCAAGGGATCATACATAGGTGATATGGGAAGCTAATCCTTGAGCTTGGAAGGATCAAACTCGACTTGGAGTCCCTCTTTTCTTCTTGGCCGAGAGCTTCACTGCACAAGGGAGGAGTTTTCGCATCATCTAAGCATCCATTTTCAAGTATTGTGAGTATGATTCTGCCATACTTCAATTGTTCATTCATGTATTCATATATTTTGCTTGTTCTTGTTGATCTTGGGGCTTGGTTATTTTTTCCAACACATTTTTCCTACATACCAGGACCATATGGACATTCTCTTTCAATTAGAAAATATTTTGGTCTTTTTCATTTTTATATATTTTTTATTTTCTTTTGACCCAAAACAATAAAACACAGAACAAGGCTTGTCAGACCAATGGTACGTGGAGTTATATCCCAAATACAGATCATACTAATGTCTATTCGGAATCGGCTATGAAATTTATGTCCGAGGATCCATCATATATACCAATGGACATATAACAAAAATACACACCCATATGTAGTGAAAATAAAAAATGTAGTCATGCAAACACATAAATACATGAACACACCATGAAATGGGAAAATATGAATGCACCAACTAAGTAGAGTTGCACCGAAGTGCACTCTCATCATACCTTATAGGATTAAGACATTCTGACATTATTAGACAAGAAGTTTTATTTCTCACCCAAATTTTCTTAGAAACCTATTTCACCTGAGTATTCCTTACAGTAGTGCAAATTTCTCACTAATGAAATGCGTTTGTTTAGCTAATGCAGAAACTTGACAAACTAGATTTGAAGAATCCAATATAGGAGAAACACTCTTAAGAATTTTCTTTTGTTTATGCAACAAGAAGCACTTAGGCCTAATGTGTAATGCCTTGCCACAAAGATGGCAAATAGACACAAATCTCGAATGGGAGTAAGGTTTACTAGAAGCACATCTAGAATTAGGTTGGTGCACAGAATGCGGAACCACATTAGGAAACACTTGATACTCAACAATGGGTTGTTGGACAATTATGACCCATAACATCATTATTTGTACAGAACATGGTGTTGTTATACAAATTAACTATGTGACAAAGGAAATTGCTCTTTTATCATTTGTAATTGGATTACCAAGATATATAAATGATAAAAGGTCCTTATGATTAGTTCCAGATTGAGATGATATGAGATAATATCAATCCACGAAGGTTTAATCATTAAATATCCCTAGTCGTAGTATTATCGAGATTGGACATCGATAATACGAATAGACTAGTATTACACTTGTGCGCGTTGTGGGAGCATAACGACATAGTTCTCATATATTTAGGTATTGGATACTCATGCAAGTGTAATAGGAGGTTGTGTTTACCAATGGTACGGAAACAGCTTTGCTCTAGATAGACCCCTCAGAATTCCATTGGTAGTATGACTATGTGTCTATGGAAGTCCGAATCAGGGTAGATTTATTTGGTCTTAACCTGAGACTTGCACCGCTAATACTTGCGACAATCAATATACTTTGGTTTTGGTCATCCAGGGCTTTAACCGATTATGTGTACGCCTCTTCTGGGTATATTGAGAATCGTAGTGTATTGGGTGTGATGTCGAGATGGAAGTATCACTCTAGTCATAGTGGAGATGATGATCACGCAGGATACGGAACATGTGCTCTTATATGCTGCAGTTATCGGGATATTATGACTAGGTCATGTTTATCCGATTATAGAGACCAGTTACCATAGATCTGAAATGTGCTTCGTACGGGGCAGACACAATTACAGCCCCAGGCCTAGCATGTGACATCCGATACTGGATCGCAATACGCAATACTACGTATACTACGTCTGATACAGATTACATATTCCTTTAAGAATATTTCTGGAGAATTGGGTAGGCACGGTGCTTTGCTAGAAGCCAACCATGTCTTGTAAATCGGTAAAAATATAGTACTAGGTACATACGTGTTCGGATAGTCCGACGACCGGATTTACTGCCAACATATCCGGGGATCTCATGGGTCGCTTCCCGAAGATTCACCGATGACGTATGACTCACACATAAATAATCTGGGATTAATTATTAGAGAGAGAAAATTAATCTGGGATTAATTACAGATATATTTTATCTGGGATAAAATATTATTTAAAGAGAGAGAACGATTAATTTGGAATTAATCGATAAAATAATATATTCGATATATTATACAAAATTAGATTTCGACGCGGAATTAAAATTGGATTTTAATTCGGGCGAACGAGTTAATTTAGAATTAAGTCGTCAGCAATGTGAATAGTAATTTTGCTAGGCAAAATTATTTAATTAAATTTGATTTAATTACGTCGCAACGGAAAATTCGTTAATTTGGAATTAGCGAACCCGAGCCCGGGAGTGTTTGCGGGCCCACTCGCATTTCGAATTCAAGTGCGGCCCACAAGTCACATCAAGCGTCACATCATTAGTCATTCAAGTGATGGATGTCTTGTCACTTTGAGTGATGTGATGTCAGTCACTATTCATGAGTGATGTGAGTTGTTGGAAGGCTTAATTGCCTTGTACCTTTTTGGAAAAGAGTTAATTGGTATTTGTTTTTTGAAAATCTAATACCATAAACACAACACACCAACTTATCACTTCACTCTTCTCTCTCCCAAAATTCGGCCTTGGGCCATTTTTCTTTCTCTCATTTTGCTTCTCTTTGCTGAGAACACCATGAAGAACAAGGAAGATTTGTGGCAAATTTTTCCAATGCTATCACATAAAGAGTCATCCAAAGGTGATAGGGAAACAAACCCTTGAGCATGGAATGCACACTTAAATCTTGGAGCTTAAAGAACATATGGAGCACAAATTGGAGGCCAAAGCCGTGAGCTTCAAGGAGGAGCCAAGAAATTTTTGTTGTTCCTCGCATCGCAAAAGCCGATCAAAGTGAGTATTCTGCAACTTTACTTTGTCGTATTCATACTTTTAAATGCTTTAATCGATCTTGGTTTGACCTAGAAACTCCAACATGAGTTTCTTTCCAGGAGTGACAGACCCAATTTAGACATTGACGCCTTGTCACAGCTTGACTCAAAAAGTCTCATCCTCTCTTCTCAAAGAGAGACATACCAATACCTATCATGCGGTCTAGTTTCTCATTCCCACTAGAAAATACAGATATATGGGTTCTAGTATTTTTCATGTTTTGCTTCTAAGAATTGGCTGTATCAACTATTCCCATATTCCTCACCTCAATATAATCAATAACAGTAAGGCTCTTATCAAGTTTGGCTTGAACTTTCGTTCTTTTCTAGTTTTGTTTCTTTCAGCCTCTTATGGTCTTCAACATTCGTCTTCTTAATAGCTAAGCTCTCATTAAATATTTCAGTATAAGCTACCTGAAGATCATCCTAATTTACAAAATCATCGTGATAGAACTCAAAATAGGCATCCACGTCAGTAACATTAGTCTCTCTCACTCACCACACTGTAAGAGAATGTAATGTAATTATACATCTCCTTAGAAGACATATCAGAAGAATAGCTATCTTCTGAATCATTATGGGAGACTGACTTAACTTTCTTTCCCTTAGACTTCACATATGTAGGACACTCAGATCTAATATGCCAAAAACCTTCACATTCATGGCATTGAATAGCCCGAAGTTTACTATCATTTTCTTCTCTAGACACTTTCCTACGATGATTATTTTCTCTAGGTTTCTCATCCCTACTCTTATCAGAGCCACAACAACTATTCTTCAACTTAAGAATTTCTTGAACTTGTTCACAAATATAACTATATCAGTATTTGTGACAACATCATCCTCCTCATCATTATTAGATGAATCATGGGTAACTTCATTCACAGTTTTCATAATTATGATCTTGGGCTTTCTATAAACAAGAAGTTTTCTCCCATACATATGAAATTTTCCTACAAGGTCCTCTAGTGTTAGGTGATCTAAATTGTTTCTCTCTTCAATGGCAGTGATTTAGGAAAGAACTTTTCAGGCAAAGAGTAACACTGATTATGCCCTAAAAGTACTTGCGGTTATCACAGTATAGTTAGGGTGTCGATTCCTCAGAGAGATGGTTATGAATGAACTGAATCACTTATTACGAATGTTAGCAATAACCTAATTAAAGAAAAGGATTGAATTGATAGTTTAGATTAAAGATGATGAAAAATAAGTAAGAATTATCATTAGAGAAAAGAAGCAAATCGTCGGAAATCCCTCTTGTATTAAGTCCCTATATTCAGTAGTAGATTCTTTTTATTACTCAATTGACGATTTCACTTCCCAAACCAATAATTGGAAGATATTTAAATTTAAAACACATTAAATTCTAAGGTAATCGATGAATTATTTTCTCTATGTTAACAGCACATTATGTTATCATTATGACCTATCTAACATCGATAATATACCCACATGTAATACTACAACAGAAGATTAACTCATAAAATAACAATACCAGTTACAACTGGGTTCCTTAATTACACATAGAAAAAACATGACTATTCATATATGAAAATTAGTAAAACACAATCTCTGGATTATAAATCAAAAGATAATAAAGAACAGCAAGATACCAATTGTATTAAAAAAATAAAGATCATTAAAAAATCAACAACATGAATATTAAAGTTAAATACAAGAGTTCTTCCATAGCTTTGCCTAGGAGATTAGTTATCCATATAAAAAAAAAATATAACCTGGAAAGAACGGAGAAGCATCATGTCTGGCCTGAGACTTCTTCTGCCTTCTCCCTCAATTATATGATTTGAACTCTCAGTTGTGTATCTTTTCTTCTTTTTAGGGTTTTGGACGAGCTTAGGTATATATAGGGAAGTCATGGAGTCCTTGTACATATAAAACACGACTAAACTAAGTTTCTGAGCATCTTCCGGGGCACCGCAACCCTTGATAGTGGCGTTGTGGTGCCAAACTCTCAACCATTGTCTATGTGTGTATTCTGAGGTGGCGTCGCAATGCTAGAAGATGTCTGTCGTGACACTAGTTGAAATTTCTGATGTTGTGTTTTATGTGTTTTTTCTCTTCCCGCGTGCTTCTGATGCGTCCGTAAGGTTCCACAACATGTACAATTGCTCCAAGATCCATGTTCCTTTCCTTCCTAATAATAAAACATAAAATAAACTACAATTTAGATTAAATACTTGATAATAAAGCTGAATTAGTGATGTTCAAAGTAAAGTTTCATGCACTTATCACAACCTCCAACCAGCTTATTGCTAGTCTCTAGCAATTCAACCGCAAAAAGAAAATATAAACTAAACTAAATTAAAAAGAAATAAATAAAAACTTTCTAAGCCATTTTCTTAGGGATCATGATTGTATTTAGCGTATGCAATAAATCTTTAAACCCCTAGGTGGCCCTAGTGGATGAGTTATAGTCTCGTGAGAGTTTACAGCGATGACACCAATAAACGTCATTCAAAACATATGCAATCATGCAATCATGCAAAACTAACAAAAAGAAATAGTCCCAATAGTTGCACATATTATTATCCTCAAAGAATGCCTAGCAATGAAATCAAAGAACATTCAAAGTACTTAATGCAACTCAAATCCAAGTCCTTGAATAAATCATCTAAGCCAGACTCACAGTGTGTGTGTGTCAAGATTCATTCACGGCTCGACTCCTATGTATCTCAAATGTGCTCTGTAATTGCCTTTCTTTGCTCAGTATGGTATGATTTTTCTTCTTTTTTTCTTTTTCAACACACCTACCCTTTAAGGTAGCATTTCTCCTCATGGTGGTCCTAACACTCACCCATGGGTAGCTTCACGTTTTCGATTATAGGTGGTTTAACATCTTTTCTCTTTTTTTTTTTTTCAAAATTTTTTTCTTTTATTTTTGATCATACTATACATCATAACACTAGCAAATCAAGATAGATACCATTCATCGACATGTAATTTCTTCAACTCGTCACTTTGCCAACTACCTAGGTTTTCACTACTAAAAACCCATAGTTAAGTGCTTACGAGTCTAACCTAGATCAACTACTCAAGGCTTCAGATAAAAGTATATTAGAAACTTATCGTTTCTAAGATTTCATCCTAAAACAAACAATACTCATCATTGGACTTATGCTTTACTATTAAGGACTAAAAAATAATTAATAATTTTTTATGTGGGCAGGAACTATCACAACATGCACACACCCCCAAACTTAAAACTTGCATTGTCCTCAATGTAAGATAAACATAAAGAAACAAGAGTGAGGAATAACACTACCATACATGGAGTTGATCAGGCTCCCGCTGGTAAGACTTTGGTTGTGTGGGCTATGTGGGTTGCGCAAACACATGTATAGATACTCATGCAAATAATAAACAAGTAATTAGAACACAATAAAATAATATTATAGTAAAGAAAATAAAAAATAAAAATAAATAAATGCAAGGGTTGCCTCCCGCTAGCGCTAAGTTTAACGTCTTCGATTAAACGCAATCACCCAAATTGTCATGGTGGCTTCCACTGGTGAGTAAGACATGAAAAAGAATTTTTTGCTGGCTGTGGCTATTTATCCATGGATCCCCCATAGTCTATTGATGGTCGAAATTTTTAGCTGCACATAAGGAAAAATTGGCTCGACCTCCGCTTTAAATTTCCGGGGATCATCTTCAAGTGAGCACTGACTCTTCTTTTCCTCGTTTTATGGTTCTTTAGGGTAAGTTCTAGTTCGGGAGGATTAGATTCATGTTGTATGGAGGTTATTTTTGGAAAGCCTGTGTCTATCAGGTATGTATGATGATGCTCGTCATCATCTTGTGGTTGTTTCTCAACGTGAAAAATATTCACTTCCAATGTCATGTTCCTAAATGATAATTTCATGAGACCATTGCTACAATTAATGAGTGCATTAGCTGTAGCAAGAAAAAAGTCTACCTAAGATGAGAGGAATTTTTGACTCAGTTTTAACCATAGATTATGTATCTAAAATCAGAAAATCAATATGATAGTAGAATTTATCAATTTAAAGTAAAACATCCTCAACTACTCCCCGCGGTATTCTAATAGAGCGATCAACTAACTGTAAAACCACATATGTAGGTTTAATCTCTCCAAGTCCTAGCTGCATATAGATAGAATATGACATGAGATTAACACTAGCATCTAAATCTAATAAAGCCTGACCAAACTCATATGTGCCAATGTGGCAAGTTATAGTGGGGCATCCCAGATCTTTGTATTTTGGTGGGGCCCTCTGGTCAATCATAGTACTTTCTTGCTTTAAATGTTCTAGGATCTCACCATTAGGGTCTGTAGTTCTTGCAGTAGGCCTAAGAACTTGAGGAAAAGGCACTCGAACTGGGCTCTGCACCACTTATTCTTCTTGAAGAATATATGTATTACTACTTGTGGTGTCACTTTTAGTGTTAGAAGTGTCCTGGACATTTATCTCTTTACCACTCCGAGTGGTTATGACATTAACACCTTTTACATTCGATGCTTCATGGTCAACATGTACATTGTGTTGCCCTTGTTGATTTTGTTGAGCCTGAGATGGAAATTTTCCTGGTTCTTGATCACTTAACACATTAGTCAATTTAGAGACTTGACTATTTATTTCCTTATTTTCTTCAACCACCTAAGCTATTAATGACTCAAACCTTTGATTAGTGTTACTTTGGGCCTCTATAAATGCGTGCACATTGTCCTCTAAATAATTTCTAGGAATGGTAGATGTGTGATACTGGGAGCACTGTAACCTATAGGTTGTTGTGTTTGAGTGGGCTGTTGAGATACATGTTTCCAACTAAACTTTGGGTGATTCCTCCAACTAGGAATGTAAGTGTCTGAATATGGTGTATAAGGTTTCTTGTACATCCCTACAATATTGCATTTTTCCTTATATGTTTCCCTCGTCTCACCATATAAAGGACACTATTGGGCTAGATGGTCACTCCCTTTACACACAAAACATACCTCTTGAGTCATATTCCCTAAAGTGATGTATGCCTCCGCTAGAAGGAGTGGAACGTGTCCTATCAGTGCTATCTATGGTATTAGGTCCAGTCCAAGTGTGTGCTTTTTCGGCTAGGTCATTTAAATACTATAGGGCCTCGTCAGGGTCCTTTTATATAAACTCACCATTGCACATCATCTCAACGAATTAGCGCTCCCTAGGGGTTAGACCGTCATAAACGTAACTCACTAAGCGCCAACTTTTATACCATGATGAGGGTAACTAGCTAACATCTCTTTAAACCTCTCCCAAGTGTGATAAAAGGGTTTCACTGTCTTTTTAGGAAAAAGTATAGATCTGTCTTTACAAAGCATTAGTCTTATGGTGTGGGAAGTATTTATTGAAAAATATTTGTGTCATATCACCCCATGATCCTATTGAATGAGGTCTCAAAGAATACAACCAGCTCTTAGCTCTATCCTTGAGGGTGAAAGGGAAGAACTTAAGTCTAATTGTGTATGTAGTCCCATATTGGTCATGGAAGGTTATTACAACCTCTTCAAACTCCCTAATATGCACATAAGAGTTCTCATTCTCCAAACCATGAAAGGTTGGGGGATACTGTATCATTTCAGGTTTAAAGTCTATTTGTGGTGTATTAAGAGGAAACATTATGCATGATGGTGTAGCTGTGCGAGTGGGATGAAGGTACTCCTCAAGAGTCCTAATGGGTTGCCTCTCGTAATCACTAATGTTATGTGTGCTAGATCTAGGTGGTGTGGCAAAAAGGTTTTCAAATAGATTTTCTGAATTTGAATCTTCCTATTCAATTCTAACAAATATACTAAAACAATCCATAAGTCTAGGCATACATTCAAACACAAATAAAACAAGAAATAAAAATAAAAGAATTAAAGCTAAGAATAAAAATTTAAACTAAAGTTAAAACTGAATTAAAATAAATAAGTAAAAAAGTAAAGATGAAACGAAGTTACCGCTTTGCTGTTGACCAAGCAAACCTACTTCTTTTGATCGTACACCATCTCCCCGGCAACGGCGCCAAAATTTGATTACGCCAAAAAGTACTTGCGGTTATCATAGTATAGTTGGGGTGTCGATTCCTCGAAAAGATGGTTACGAAGGAACTGAATCACTTAATACGAATGTTACCAATAACTTAATTAAAGAAAACGATTTAATTGGCAGTTTAGATTAAATATTATGAAAAATACATAAGAATTATCAATAGAGAAAAGCAACAAAACGTCTGGAATCCCTCTTATATCAAGTCCTTATATTTAGTTGTTGATTCCTTTTATTACTCAATTGAGGGTTTCACTTCCCAAACCAATAATCAAAAGATATTTCAATTTAAAACACATTAAATTCTAAGGTAATCGATGAATTACTTTCTATATATTAACAGAACACAATGTTATCATTATGACCTATCTAACGTCGACAATATACCCAAAGGAAATATTGCAGCAGAAGATTAACTCATAAAATAACAATACTAGTTACAACTGGGTTCCCTAATCACACATAGAAAAAGCATGACTATTCATATATGAAAATTACTAAAACACAATCTCTGAATTATAAATCAAAAGATAATAACGAACAGCAAGATACCAATTATATTAAACAATAAAGATCATTCAAGAATCAACAACATGAATATAAGAGTTAAATACAAGAGTTCATCCCTAGCTTTGCCTAGGAGATTAGTTCTCCATAAAAGAAAGAAACATAGCCTGGAAATAACGGAGAAGTATTCTGTCTGGCCTAAAACTTCTTCTGTCTTCTCCCTCAATTATGTGATTTGAACTCTTAGTGGTGTATCTTTTCTTCTCTTTAGGGTTTTGGACGAGTGTAGGTATATATAGGGAAGTCATAGAGTCCTTGTACATGTAAAACACGACTAAACTAAGTTTTTGGGCATCTGTCAGGGCGTCGTGGCACCCGAAAGTGGTGTTGCGGCGCCAAACTATTGGTCATTCGCTATGTGTGTAATATGAGGCGGCATCGTTATGCTAGAAGATGGGCGTCGTGGCGCAGTTGAGATTTTTGGAGTTGTGTTTTCTGTGTTTATGCTCTTCCCACGTCCTTCCGATGCAACCGTATTGTCCCAAAACATGTAAAATTGCTCTAAGATCCATGTTCCATTCCTTCATAATAATAAAATATAAAATAAACTACAATTAAGATTAAATACTTGATATTAAAGCTGAATTAGTGATGTTCAAAGTACATTTTCATGCACTTTTCAAACACCCTAGTAATTTTGGAAAATTTCTACGATTGCTTTGGTGTGTGTGAATTGATATGTGATACAAATCATGAACGATTGTGAATATGTTCGTGGAATGTTTTTTCTAGAAATTCGATCAATCTTTTACGATTCTGGTATGAAATTATTTTTCCCTTCCATACCAGATAATCCTTAGTATTTTAACCATAACTTTTTTATATGATGTCCAATTTTAGTTAATTTTATATCATTAGAGTGCTAAGACTGAGACCTACAACTTTTATGTTGAGCATTTTCCCAAATGTGGAGCAGAATCAAGTCAAAAATCGTGTTTGTACTACTATTAATGTAGTAGTTATAGATTTATCTAGTAATTTCTCCATGAGACAAAAATATGATTATTTAATTCAAAAAAATATGCCTATTCCTATTTATAAGCAGCCCCATATTTTTGTTTACCTAAGTCACTATTTATCTATCTTCTCCACTTTATTTTTTAGCTCAACCTAAGCAATCAAATTTTATGTTCTTTTCTCACACATAATGGAAGGAAAAATCAAGCTCCCTCAAGCAAAGCCCATTGGTAAGCAAACTCTTCTCATTCATTCCTTTTCTTATTTTCAAATATTGCATTCCATTTTCACATTTCAGATTTGTGTCCATGAAGAGCTTGGAATGGGTTGAGTTCATTTGGCAAGATTAGGGATTTAAGAATAAGTTTTGATGCAATAGTGGATGGTAGAACATGATTAGAGCTTTATTTTGATTGAAAATTTTTCCAACCCATTTCTAGTCTCATAGCTGAATTTAGGGCTGAAATTATGATGTTGGTTTCAACAGCAATGAGAAGTTGTTTAGGTATGGTTTTGACTTGTGTTAATGCATGAATGAAGAATAAGTAAGCATGGTTTGATGAAGAGTAGTAAGTTTCAGCCCTTTGATAAAGGTAATAGGGGGAAGAGCTATTTTGGTTGGGTATTGGAAGTTTCAAACATGTTAAAGGATAATGACAATGTAAATAGAGGTTGAATGAGTTGTGTAGTAAAAATGATGAAATGGTGGCCTATGTTAGGGGCAGGTTACAACAGTTTAGGAATATGAGAAATGATATATTTTAGACTTAAATTTGTATAATTGTAATGTTAAGATGCATATTTTTAATGGCTGAATTGGATGTACTTAGAAGGAGTGAATTAGAAACTTAAGGCAGTAAGTATGGTAGTAAAGCAATCTGAATAACCTGAAATTATATGCTTATAAGTTGCGTTTTGTAGGTCGACATCATGTTCCGTAAAATTTTGGATAAACTAGACACATAAGAGAATAACATATCCAAAAGTCAGAATTGTAAGACTTAAGATGAGGCCGAACTAAAATTTTGAAGTTGGGTGACCTGCTGCATATACACCCATTTGTTGTTCTGAACAGCCCCTGAACTTCAGCCTATAACTTGAGTTTCTGAAATAGGGATTGAGATCCATAAAAACTGACATAAACTAGACATAATAAGGTATATTCTATTAAAATTTTAGACCTGGATTCATTCCCAATTCGTTACAGTGAATTTTCAAATTTAGGCGTTAAGCAATGAATTCTCAGCGACTAGTAAGAGCTAAATTTCCGCATCCGCACTTGCGTAACTCCAAATCTTAGCCCGTAAAAATTTAAAGACCACGCTTATAAGTTAGTAACTCAGCGAGGTCAAGTATTCATGCATTGTGTATTTGATTTATTGATCGGTAGCATATCTCACAACTTATGATCTAATAAAGTTTATTGATTATAGATTATCGATAAAAACCGCGATTCTCTTCAACTTCGTGAAGTAGTACCAGTTAGTTTCAAAATATGTGAGTGGATACTTTATTTTCATAGTCTTTTATTGATTTTATAAAAATATATGAATTTATTTATATTTAAGTTATATTTTGAGATGAGTCATAAGTTGCCAAAATGATTTGATGAGTTAAAAATATTTTTAGACCAATTGAGAAATGTTATCATATTTTTTATATTTTGAGACGATTTCTTTTATGACATTTTATAGATTGGGGAAAATTCCAATCTCATAGACTTTTGGAATTGACAGATTATGGAATTGACGGATACAGCAGACATGTGCACATGTAGTTTCAGGAATAGGGGGACGGTGATACGTAATGCCACTAGATCCTAGTTTCAAGGCTAGGATGACAACATTGATTAGCGCTCATGTCTCTAGTTCAGTGACTTTGGGGATGGCGATACTTAACGCCCCAAGACACTAGTTAGACCTATGGGGGATGGCGATACGTACTCCCTCATAAGCCAGTTGTTTTCCAAATGTGATTTTTCTGAACGACAGTTTTATGAAAGAGTTTTACAAGAATTAGTTTTACGAGAGAACTCACATTTTTACAGAAAGAAAGAAGTTTCTAGAAAAGTTTTACCAGAAGAGATTTGTTTTCATATAATAAAATTTTTTTCAGAAAAGATTAACTTTCTTAAGATGATTTCGATTTCAGTTAATAAATTTTTCATAAGGTATTTTAGTTCATATTTTAAACTGTCCACTCACCAGGTAGTTCAAACGATCTGACCATCCTAACTCCACAGTTTATTTTACAGGTAGCTTTATCTGGTGATCCATAATCGAACATAAGCATGGGATCAAGGAATAGAGTTTACTGCAGTCACTATAGTATTGGTCTGTCATGCTAAGTTTGTTGTTCGCATTCATATAGAATGCATGTATGTCGATATGAGTCAAGTCTAAATATATATGATGTTAATCATATAAAGTATAAGTATTTATTTAAAGTTAGTAAGTTGCTCGTACAATATTAATTAGTTCGTAAAATAGTTTAATAAATGTCTATTATAAGTAACATAGTTAAAGGAATAATCAAGAAAGTTTAGAAATGGTCAGAGGCTCAGGGTGATGGTGAGGATCCATCACCTACCGGTAGCATCTCCGAGAGGGGGATGTTATAAAGTCGGTATCAAAGAATGGTCTTGGGGGTCAGTGACTACAGTAGGAGGGTGATAGTGTCTAATGTATATGGTATGCCCGGGGTACCTATATATTACGGGCTACTCTCCAGTTTCCTTGATCCTTTAGTATGTCTGGATTACCCTCATATGGAATATTCTATAAGGATAGCCGAGGCCATCCGTAGATAATTTTCCAACTAGAAATAGAGATCTGATATGTGAATATGCGATAAAGTGCCGAAGTTCGTTGAGAGTTAGCTACACATTTCAATAAGGAATAATGAGATAGTAAGCCGAAACTGTTCGAAAACAAGAATAGAAAAAGAACTCTAGCAACATAATAGTAGCCCAGACGAGTAGAACATTAGTAAGCTATATAGCAGTCTCAGTCTCGAACAGATACCATAGTACAACGAATATCGAAATATTAACTAGAATCCACTACATAATCTAAAGCACATATAATGTTATAATCATTAAAATAGCATTCTTTGATGGCTCACCAAGCAATACTAACATTCATTTAACGAAAGCTTCTTTATCCGGAATACATAAGTACACCCATCATACATCGATTCTCTTAAAAGTAATAAGTCATCTAGTCGAAGGGGTTATAGAACACGTAGTTTAGGTAATGAACAGAAGTTATTCACATTTAAGATATAATTTCCTTATGAAGAGGTTGGTAAGAATAGCGAGAATCGATGAGTTGCCTCGTGAGGATTCAGAACATTGTCCATTCTCTTAATTCTTCTATGAAAAGAAGTCCAACAAACCCAAACATAAGTTAACTTTCACATGGTATGCCACACTTTTAGTTATCATTAGAACTCTGTATCAGATCCTATTAGTTTGGAAAGTGCCTTAAGGCGATTTAGTGAACTTTAGATGAGGCCTATTCGTGATGTGTATATTTAGATAAGTGGAAGGTAGATTGAGGAGCTAAAGCAATTAGGGAATAAGCAAAACTAGTCATAGTAAGATAGTCTCCTCCCAAAATAAAGAAATAACTAAGGAAAAAATTAGGTTTAGATGGAGACAGTTGCCTATCAGAAATCATAGCCTTGACCCAATGTACCAAAATATACAGATATAACGGATAAGTTTCTATAAAATATTAAAGCAAGTAATGACCATTGAGGGATATTGAAAGTTGTGTGGCATATTCATCGATCAATAGTATAATTTTGTGAGCAATTTGTACATGGAGAGTAATCACTAATAATAATGAAGCTTTAAGATAGACTTGAGCTGGAGTTATAGAGACGGGTAGGTCCGTTCCTATGGTGATGTCGACAAGAATATATGAGGCAAAATTGATGAGCTGGAACCATAAGAGTAGTATCCTACTAATATTATGCAATGACTCTTAGACGGTGTAGGACACAGAAATCGGTGACGTTGTTCTAGGCTCGCGGCCTCATCGGGAGTACGGAGTAGCCCATGGGGGAACTAAACCGGAGAAATAACATGGAGTCGCCACCCAGTGTGAACTGGGAAAATGATTTAAGGCCGCACTCACCCCTCGCAAGGGAAGACCTCAAACCGTTGGGTTCGGAATGGTCCATTACTTATGGCACTTGTAATGAACAGATTTATGTAATAATATAACCGAGTCTACGCAACAACAACCTACATCTAAGTTTGCATACTACCTATATCTAAGTTTGCATGCATAAAAGTAAGTCGGAATAACGGCAAGCACACAATCTCATGCATACATTAAATCGCTAAGCATGGCAATGTAAATAAATAATAACCTAAACATAAATGAAGAAGAGACATAATCAAGTTCCTAATGCGAAAGAAATAAATGAATCATGCTTGGAAATAATCAACTAATCATGCATAAAAAATAACATACTACACAACCTAATCATGCATAAAAGTAACATACTATTTCTAATAAACAACAAATAAACATAAGATCGGATGACATGAAATATGTGCGTCTCTCAAGCGGTACGTGGCATTGTATCCGAAGTCCAGACCGCACTACCGTCCATTCAAATTCGGCTACAGAATTTACGTCCGGGTTTACATCCGATATACCGCAAGAGATAACACATATTTCATTCATCCCATGGCCACAACTTACATGAAACTATAATACGCATACGAAGAAATAATAATAACTAACGGAAAGAAAGTGCGAGAATAAATAAAAAGGTGCCCTCAGGTCTAACCTCTTAAGTCGTCTCTTGGAAGTGCGTTACATGGTTGTCGGAAGGGTTGATGCTCCGTAACTTTTCCGATTTACTGGTTCATTGTTTTCCTTCGTTGCCTCGCTGTTTTGGGCTACTGTTTCCTCTGTTTTGTTGCAGTTTTTTTGTCACTATTTATGCGGTAATTGGCAACTGTTTTGGTTTACTATTTTGCGGTAATAGAGGTGTATTGGGGCTGCTGTTTGCGCGATTATTTGGGCAGTTTCGGGGCTGATATTTGGTGTTTTGGGTTAGTGCAATTTGCGGGACTCTCTTGCGGTGAATGAGGACTGTTTGTGCGGTGAATATGGTGTGAATGAAGGCTATTTCGTGCAGCTTGGGAACGTGAATGATGGCTGTTTCGTGGGTGTTATTTGGACTGCATGCGTGGCTGTGTTGGTTACTGTTTGAAGGTAGTTAGGGCGTGGATGAAGGGGCTGCTGTGAGGGGCTTGTTAGGGCGTGATGAAGGTGTGGCTGTGAGGGGCTTGTTAGGGCGTGATACTGGTGAGAAAGTAAGGTTTTGCTAAGTGGACGTGGTGTTGAGTTTTTTCTAAGGTCCCAAGATCAAACAAGATATGAAAACAGCGTGTGAATACATCAACGGAGGTAGCGGAATACTCACATTGATCGGTTGAGTCGATTTGAAGATGAATCAAGCCATTTTCTTCTCTGCCTTTCATGCCCACCTGCTGGCAGTCCACTGCCCTACAAAACAGAAATTTGAGTGAAGAAACGGAGCTCCGAGCTTCGTCCGATGGATCCCGGCTCATGGGGAAACTTCCCTACCACCTTCGCAAGACTCGTAAGTGTGCTAGCACTTGAATTTTCACCATGAAAAACCACTATTGCTTCCCTATTGTTCACGCCAAAATGGCTTCCAAAACAGTCCAAGAATTTCAGTTTTGGGCGTGAGAGAAGAGAGCAAAATGAGAGAGTTGTTAATTGAATTTTGTTACCAAAAATCAATTTATATTTATGCCATAATATTTATTAAATTAATAATAAACTTATGACACAAAACATGCAATGGCTTAGAGTGTCAAACACTCAAACTCCATGCAAAACCATTGAGTGTATTGTACACTATCACCATGCAATGCATTAGAATTAAATAATGCATAAAATGACATGTGTCATGTGGGCCCCACACGTTTCCAAATGAAAGTGGGCCCACGTGCACTCACGCGTTCGGGTTCGATATTTCCGAAATACGGAACTTACGTCGCGACGTTAATTAAATCGAATAATTGCGGCTAGCGAAATTATTATTTACGTCGCTAACGAATTAATTCTAAATTAACTCGTTTGCCCGAATTAAAATCTAATTTTAATTCCGCGTCGAAATCTAATTTCGTTTAATATATCGAATATATTAATTTACCGATTAATTCCAAATTAATCGTTCTCTCTCTTTAGACGACATTTTATCCGGATAAAAATCTCCGTTATTAATCCTAGATTAATTTTCTCTCTCTTCTATAATAATCCCAGATTATTCAAGAGTGCGAGTTGTGCGTCATCGGTGGATTACCGGGAAGCGACCCATGAGATCCCCGGATAAGTTGACAGTAAATACGGCCGTCGGAGTATCCGAATCACGTACGTACCAAGTACTACGTTCTACCGATTTACGAGACAAGGTCGACTCCTAGCAAAGCACCAAGTCTACTCAACTCTCCGGACATATTCATCAAAGAATATCAAAGATCTGTATCAAGCGTAGTATACAATTGTATTGTGCATATCGGCCCAGTATCGGATAATCACGTGCTAGGGCTGGGGCTGGATAAGTGTCCGTCCCGTCCGAAACACATATCGGATGTCTGGTAACTAGTCTCTATAATCGGATATTCATGACCTGGTCATAATATCACGATTGGATGCGCATCACTTAAGAGCACTAATACCGTATCCTGCGTGACATCATCTCCACTATGACTGGAGTGATACTTCCGTCTCGACATCACATCCAATACACTACGATTCCTGATAAACCCAGAAGAGGTGAACACAGAACCAGTTAAGACCCCCACCACCAAAACCAAAGTTTACCGATTGTCGTAAGTATTAGCGATGTAAGTCTCAGGTTAAGACTATACACACCTACCTTGATTTCGGCCTCCCATAGACACCTAGTCATAATACCAATGGGATTCCAAAGGGTCTATCCAGAGCGAAGCTGTTTCCCGTACCATCGTGAAACACGACCTCCTATCGCACTTGCACAAGTATCCAATACTTATATATATGAGAACTATGCCGTTGTGCCCTCACAACGCGCACAAGTGCAATACTAGCCTATTCCGCATTATCGATGTCCAGTCTCGATAATACTACGGCTAGGGATATTTAATGATTAATCCTTCGGGACTGATACTGTCTCATATCATCTCAATCCAGGAACTAATCATAGGGACCTCTCTTCATTTATATATCTATGGTGATCTAATCACAAATGACGAGAGTGCAATTTCCTTGTACATAGTTAATTTGCTACAACAACACAATGATCTGTGCAAATAGTGACGCTATGGGTCATTTTGTCCAACAATCTCCCACTTGGCACATAGCGAGTCACTCAAGTGTTCTACACCTGAACTATGTACGCTTCGCTCAAATTGCTGAGGAAAGGTTTTCGTCAGCGGATTTGTTCGATTATCGTTTGACGCGATTTATACGATCATCACATCGCCACGATGTATGATCCGAACGAATCAGATGATATAGAAGTATATATCTGGATCGTTGATGAGACCTTTAATTCCTTAGCTTGTGCTGACGCCTAGCTCAGCTGCTAACAGAACTATATCTAATCTAATTAGATTTATTTTCGATCCAAATGGCTTCTATTGCTGCCTCAGCTGCAGCAATAATCCGCATTTGTTGTTTATTCGGCAACAGTTATCTTGCTTGGAAGATTTCCAGCTCACTGTCCCGTTATTCAAACTTTATAGTACCGCAGTATTTAATTGTTTGGAAACTTGCAGTGGTGATCCCAGTCACTTCAAGTTCTCCTTCTCCATAGTTTAAGATAGCATCTTTAGTTCTCAGAGATACTAACAGATGTTCTTAACTTCAATCCAGTGACTATCACTTGGATTGACCCGATTGTGACTCCATATGCTCGAAGCGTATGAGACACCAATACAAGTACATTTTAAATGTGAATTTCCCAGAGAGTGTTAACAACTCCAAATCTATCCCAGTAGATCTTTATTCCTTGAATAAAGGTTGTTACTCCCCAGAATTCTACGGAGAATTTCTATTGAAAGACAAGCTTTCAACAATAGCTTTATGGGAATATCCTTGTCAGTGCGCTCTCCCACTAACCTCCTTATATACACAAGAATTATTTCGTTTTGAGTCAAATCATAAACCATTATGATTATTTCAAAACGACAGTTCCAAGAACCTTATGCTTGTATTGATCCAAACATGGATCGAATAACCCGCAAACCTTGTTTGTCGGTTATACAAAATCG
>SKCR01046376.1:0-62250 GCA_019454045.1 Zanthoxylum bungeanum
CAAATGATGAGAGTGCAATTTCCTTGTTACATAGTTAATTTGCTACAACAACACAATGATCTGTGCAAATAGTGACGCTATGGGTCATATTATCCAACAATTCGATCCATGTTTGGATTTATGAAGCAAGCATAGGTTCTTGGAACTGACGTTGAAATAATCATAATGGTTTATGATTGACTCAAAACGAAATAATTCTTGTGTATATAAGGAGGTTAGTGGGAGGGAACTGACAATGAAATTCCCATAAAGCAATTAATGAAAGCTTGGCTTTCATAGAATTCCTTCATAGAAATTCTACGTAGAACTCTGGGGGAGTAACAACCTTATTCAAGGAAATAAGATCTACAGGGATAGATTTGAAGTTGTTAACACTCTCTGGGAATTGTACATTTAAAATGTACTTGATATGGTGTCTCATACGCTTTGAGCATATGGAGTCACAATCGGGTCAATCCAAGTGATAGTCATTGGATTGAAATTAAGGACATCTATTAGTATCTTAGAGAACTAAGATGCTTGTCTTAAACTAGGAGATGGAGAACTTGAAGTGATAGGATCAATGCTGCAAGTTTCCAAACCGGTATATACTGCGGTAACTAAAAGTTTGAACACTAGGACACGTGAGTGGAAATATTCCGAGCAAGATAACTGTTGCCGATTATTAACAACAAATGCGGATTATGGCTACAGCTGAGGCACAGCATAGAAGCCATTTGGATCGATAATAAATCTAATTAAATTAGATATAGTTCTTTTAACAAAACTGAGCTAGGCGTCAGCACAGGCTAATGAATTAAAGGTATCATCGACGATCCAGATATATACTTCGATATCATCTGATTCGTTCGGATCATACATCGTGGCGATGTGATGATCGTATAAATCGCGTCAGAAGATAATTACACAAATCCGCTGACGAAAACCTTTCCTCAGCAATTTGAGCGAACCGTACATAGTTCGGTGTTAGACACTCGAGTGACTGGCTATGTGCAAGTGGGAGATTGTTGGACAAAATGACCCATAGTGTCACTATTTTTATAGATCACGGTGTTGTTGTACAAATTAACTATGTGACAAGGAAATTGCACTCTCATCATTTGTGATTAGATCACCATAAGTGTATAAATGAAGAGATGTCCATATGATTAGTTCCTGGATTGAGATGATATGAGACAGTATCAGTCCACGAAGATTATTAATCATAAATATCCCTAGCCGGAGTATTATCGAGACAGGACATCGATAATGCGGAATAGGCTAGTATTGCACTTGTGCGCGTTGTGAAGCACGACGGCATAGTTCTCATATATTTAAGTATTGGATACTTATGCAAGTGCGATAGGAGGTTGTGTTTCACCGATGGTACGGGAAACAGCTTCGCTCTTGATAGACCCCTCGGAATCCCATTGGTATTATGACTATGTGTCTATGGGAGGCCGAAATCAGGGTAGGTGTGTATGGTCTTAACCTGAGACTTACATCGCTAATACTTACGATAATCGATAGACTTTGGTCTTGGTGGTACAGGGCTTTAACCGGTTCTACGTACACCACTTCTGGGTTTATCAGAGAGTCGTAGTGTATTGGGTGTGATGTCAAGACAGAAATATCACTTCAGTCGTATGGAAGTTGATGTCACGCAGGATACGATATTAATGCTCTTAAGTGTTGCGCAACCATCGGGATATTATGACTAGGTCATAATATCCGATTATAGAGACTAGTTACCAGACATCCGACATGTGCTTCGGACGGGGCAGACACTTATCCAGCCCCAGCCCTAGCACGTGACTATCTGAACTGACTGGTCGATATACACAATACTACTGTATACTATGCTTGATACAGATCTATATATTCCTGTAAGAATATTTCTGAAGAATTGGGTAGGCATGGCGCTTTGCTAGAAGCCAACCTTGTCTTGTAAATCGGTATAAACGTAGTACGAGGTACTTACGTGTTCGGATAGTCCGACGACCGTATTTACTGCCAACATATCCGGAGATCTCATGGGTCGCTTCCTCAAGATTCACCGATGACGTATGACTCGCACTTTAATTAATCTGGGATTAATCGATGAGAGAGAAAATTAATCTGGGATTAATTATGAAGATATTTTATCTCAGATAAAATATCGTTAGAGAGAGAGAACGATTAATTTGGAATTAATCGATAAATTAATATATTCAATATATTATAACGAAATTGGATTTCGACGCGGAATTGAAATTTAGAATTAATTCGTTAGCGACATGAATAGTGAATTCGCTAGGCGTAATCATTTAATTACGACGCGACGGAAAATTCGTTAATTTGGAATTAGCGAACCCAAGCCCGAGAGTGATTGCGAGCGCATTCGTATTTCAAATTCGAGCGCGGCACGCAATTCACATCAAGCGTCAAATCGCTAGTCGCATCAATCGTCAAGTCACTTGTCACTTTGAGTGATGTGACATGACTTGTTGTCACTTTATTAAAGTGGATGGATTTGATGTGAATAGTTGTTTGAGTTGATGAAAAGCTTTTAAAAAGCTTGAAATGAAATATAACATTATTTATTCTTGCTTTTTGACTTTTGAATTAAAAGTAGTGTATATCATTTATTTAATTTACTTGGTAAATAAAATAATATAGATATACTAAAACGCTTTTCTCTCTCCCTCATGCAAGACTTACGGTTTTAGGCTTTTGGAGCCAAAAACCCTTCACCTCTCTCACGGTCTCCTTGGCCGATTCTTCTTCATCTTTTCTTCTGGTTTGACCGAGCAAATGAGAAGCAAGGAAGAAGATGTGGTGCTAGCACACACCTTGGTTATACTATGGTGATAGGGAAACGAATTTGTGAGCTTGGAAAGCTTGAAGCTTTGAGCTTCCATGGAGTCATCAATGGCCGAATTTTGAAGGCATCAAAACAGCCCCAACCGAGCAGTCCAGCAGTTCACAGGAGTAAAAAACCGAGCTTCATGGAGGAGGAAAATGGGTCTTGTTCTTCCTAGCATCAAAACCGAATTCAATGTGAGTATATTCCGCACCTCCTATGTTGTGTATTCATGCGTTTTCTTGCTTGATTTGTTGATCTTGGGACCTATATTAGATCTCAACACTACCGCACTTGCATAAGTATCCTATACTTAAATATATGAGAATTATGCCGTTGTGCCCTCACAACACGCACAAGTGCAGTATTAGTCTATTCCGCATTATCGATGTCCAATCTCGATAATACTACGACTAGGGATATTTAATGATTAAACCTTTATGGATTGATACTGTCTCATATCATCTCAATCCGGAACTAATCATAGGGACTTTTACCATTTATATAAAATTAAATAAATTACAAAACGGTAAAAGGCAATTTCATTACTACATAGTTAATTTTGTACAATAATACAATATCATTTATAAAATAGTGACGCTATGGGGCATAACTGTCTAACAATCTCCCACTTGGCCTATCGCCAGTCACTCAAGCATCTAATACATGAACTATGTACATGTCGCTCAAACTTTTCCCGAGGAATTGCTTTCGTCAGCGGATCTGCAATGTTGTCCTCTGATGCGATCTTTTCGATCTTCACATCGCCACGATGTATGATCTCTCGAATCAGAAGGAATCGTCGAAGAACATGTTTGGATCGTTGATGAGACCTTGGTTCCTTAGGCTGTGCTATAGCCCCGCTATTGTCACAATACAATGGAACAGCTTAGCTGCTAACGGAACTACTCCTAATCCAATTAGGAATTTTCGGATCCAATCACCTCTTTTGCTGCTTCAGCTGCTGCGATGTACTCCGCTTCAGTTGTTGAATCGGCAACAGTATCTTACTTGGAAGATTTCCAGCTCACTGCTCCGTTATTCAAACAAAATATGTACCCGGATTGCGACTTAAAGTCGTCTTTGTCGGTTTGGAAACTTTCATCGGTATACCCAGATACCTCAAGTTCTCCATCTCCATAGATTAAGAAAGCATCCTTAGTTCTTTTAAGATACTTAAGGATACTCTTAACCACCATCCAGTGATTTATACCTGGATCGGCCTGATATCGACTGCACATGCTCAAAGCATGGGACACATCAGGTCGTGTACATATCATGGCATACATGATCGATCCGACTGCCGAGGCGAACGGAGTCCGACTCATGTTGTCTCTCTCATCTTGTGTTTTAAGACACATGTCCCTAGATAGATAGACGCCATGTGATATTGGCAACAGTCCCCTCTTGGACTGATCCATGTTGAATCTCTTCAACACTTTATCAATATATGTACTCTGGGAGAGTCCAAGTAGCTTTCTAGATCTATCCCGGTAGATCTTTATTCCTAGAATAAAAGCTGCTTCTCCCAGATCTTTCATGGAGAATTTCAATGAAAGCCAAGCTTTCACCGACGTTAACATGGGAATGTCATTGCCGATAAGCAATACATCGTCGACATAAAGGACAATAAAAGTCAGTGCCCCCACTAACCTTCTTATATACACAAGGATGATCTTCGTTTTGAATCAATTCATATTCTTTATGATCTCATCAAACGTTGGTTCCACCAGACCGCGATGCTTGCTTCAGTCCATAAATGGACCGATTTAACTTACAAACCTGTTTGCAAGTCGAGTGCGATAAAACCGTCAGGCTGTTGCATATAACAATCCTCCGAAAGGTTTCCGTTAAGGAAAGCGTGTGTTAACATCCATCTGCCATATTTCGTAATCGTAATATGTAGCTATCGCAAGCATTATCCGAATGGATTAATCATGGCAACAGGTGAGAAGGTTTCGTCATAACTCCCAGTCGTTGACGATACCTCTTCACTACAAGCCTAGCTTGTATGTCGTTTGTACGTTGCCATCCATGTCGGTTCTTCTACTTGAAGACCCATTTGCATCCAATAGGCTTTTACGCCTTCTGGTGCATCAACCAGTGTCCAAACTTGTTGGTATACATGGAATCAATTTCGGCCTTGTTAGACAGTAATGACCCATAGCGTCACTATTTTGTAAATGATATTGTATTATTGTACAAAATTAACTATGTAGTAATGAAATTGCCTTTTACACGTTTTGTAATTTATTTACTTTGATATATAAATGGTAAAAGTCCCTATGATTAGTTCCGGATTGTGATGATATGAGACGGTATCAATCCATAAAGGTTTAATCATTAAATATCCCTAGTCGTAGTATTATCGAGATTGGACATCGATAATGCGAATAGACTAGTACTGCACTTGTGCATGTTGTGAGGGCACAACGACATAGTTCTCATATATTTAAGTATTGGATACTTATGCAAGTGCGGTAGGAGGTTGTGTTTTACCGATGGTACGGAAAACAGCTTCGCTCTGGATAGACCCCGCGGAGTCCCATTGGTAGTATGTCTGCGTGTCTATGGGAGTCCGCTTCAGGGTAGGTGCATATGATCTTAACCTGAGACTTGCATCGCTAGTACTTACGACAATCGGTAAACTTTAGTTTTGGTGGTCCAGGGCTTTAACGGTTCTGTGTGTACACCTCTTCTGGGTTTATCGAGAATCGTAGTGTATTGGGTGTGATGTCAAGATGGAAGTATCACTTCAGACATATGGAGATGATGATCGCGAGGGATACAGAACTAGTACTCTATAATGGTTGCAACATCGGGATAATATGACTAGGTCAGGATTATCCGATTCAAAGAGACTGGTTGCTTGATGTCCGATATGTGTATCGTACGGGGCAGACAGCCCCAGGCCTTACATGTGATCATCCGATACTGGTTCGATATACACTATACTACGGTATACTACGCCTGTTATAGATCTTATATTCCAATAAGAATATTTCTAGAGAATTGGGTAGACATGGCGTTTTGCTAGAGGCTAACCTTGTCTTGTAAATCGGTAAAAACGTAGTACTTGGTACGTACTTGTTCGGAATAGTTCGACAACCGGATTTACTGCCAACATATCTAGAGATCTCTTGGGTCGCTTCCGAAGATTCACCAATGACGTATGATTCAAACTCGATTAATCTTGGATTAATTACGGAGAGACTTTATCTTGGATAAAGTACTATATAAAGAGAGAGAACGATTAATTTGGTTTAATCGTAAAATTATTATATTCGATATAATAATCGAAATTCGATTTCGACGCGAAATTAAAATTAGATTTTAATTCGGGCAAACGAGTTAATTTAGAATTAATTCGTTAGCGACGTAAATAATAATTTCGCTAGGCGCAATTATTTATTTAAATTCGATTTAATTAACGTCGCGACGTAAGTTCGGTATTTCGGAAATATCGAACCCGAACGCGTGAGTGCACGTGGGCCCACTTTCATTTGGAAACTTGTGGGCCCACATGACACATGTCATTATATGCATTATTTAATTGTTGATGCATTGCATGGAGATAGTGTACAATGCACTCAAGGGTTTATTGCATGGAAATTGAGTGTTGACACTCTAAGCCATTGCATGATTTGTGTCATAAGTTTATTATTAATTAATAAATATTATGGCATAAATATAAATTGATTTTTGTAAACAAAAATCAGATCTCTCCTCTCTCTCACATTGCCGAAAACTTCACTCTGCAGTTTGGCTCTCCACTTTTTTCTGTTTTTGTTGCAAAAACTTGAAGAATTTGTGCATGTTTGAAACATAAAATACACTCTTTGGCTAGCACCATCAAGGGATCATACAAGGTGTTATGGGAAACTCATCTTAGAGCTTGGAAGGATCAAAAATTGCTTGGAGCTTCTCTTTTCTGGTTGGCCGAAACCCTCACTGCACAAAGGAGAAATTTCTGTTTCATCAACGCATCCCGCATTCCGATCTTTGTGAGTATGATTCCGCCATACTTCAATATTGTTCATTCATTTATATGTTTTGCTTGTCTTTTTGATCTTGGGACATGGATTAGATTTCCAACAATGGTATCATTGAGCTTAAAGAGCATGCAAATATATTAGGAATATTTGGGCAAAATTGATTGAAGCATGATTTGATGATTTTGATTGATTAAATATGCTTAAATGTATGTTACAATTATGTTTTATACATATCAATTTCATGAAAAATAAATTGGATTAATTTTCCAACCGCTCTTGGAGAGGCTTGGCCGAATACTACCTAGACCATGGAGATGATGATTTTTTGTTTATAAGATAATTGGATGACTTTAAATAACGAACATAAAATGACGATTTGTGATTCGATTGGATTGAAAACGAAATCGGTAATTTTCAATCACCTTGGCCGAATGCATGGAAGAAGATTAGGGACTTGATTTTTTGATTAAATAATGTTGGACATATATTTAAGATAAAAATATGATTAATGGATTAATTTGATATTTGGGAATATTGATTTAAAGGATTAATCATGATAATACACTTTAATTAATTAGTTATAAAATTTGGATTTTTAAAACTTGGTTAATTGGGCTTAATTTTGAATTGGGCCTAAAACTATTATATTTGGACATAAATGGGCTTGGTTGGGCCAAGTAGATTTGGACCATTTGGATTGGATCAAAAATGGGCCTAAATCACACCATTTAAGTCCAAATGTAATAAATGGGCTTTTATGTTTAATTGGGCCTTATGGGCTTGATATTGATTTTTATGGCAAATGAGGGTGATTCCTTATTGGGCTTGGAAATTGGGTTTGACCCACATTGACCAAGGCCCAAGCCTAATGAAATCAATAGAAAGCCCATCGGACTTTAATTAAACGAACATTAGATGTTAGTTGGGCTTTGAGACCCAATAGTACTAGATTTGGAATCTAAGTTATAAAAGCACAATAAAAGTGTAAATATTTAATTTAGAATTAAATAAAAGGATTAGTATTGAATACGACTTAATTGGATTTAACGAGTAGTTCGATATAATTCGTGAATTCATACTATAAGTATTTATTCTCAAAACGAGTTGGACTCGCGCAAATGCAAACAATTGTTTGAACATTGTATTGTCACCTAATTAAAGACTAATTAAATGGATTTGATTGGTTGTATAACATGCCTTGAATGAATGAATGTGGATGTGTTGTATGAATAGTGTATATCGGATGGATATTAGAAGGAAGGGTAATTTTAGAAATTATTGTAAATTTGGAATTTATAAATTGGACCTGCGTGTCCAGCCTTATCTCTTTATCTCTTTGTATTCTCTTCTCACCTAATTCCCCTCAATGTAAATGAGTTTCTCTTATTGTATTATGTAATTGGGTAGAAGTAGAATAGTGCTAGCGGGGAGAGGAAAGGGAGTGATTTGTTCTAGGAACAAGTTGTTTATATATCCATCCGCATATCACTATTACTTTACTTTACGCGCTTTATGATGTTTTAGAAGCATGCTTAAGGGTGTATGATGATGAGACTAACAAAGATAAATTAATTGGTTGCCAATTACGCGAAAATCCCTCAAACAATATTAAGCGATTTTCCTTCCGTTGAATGATTCTTTCTCAAGATCCGAAATTGGCATTGGTTTGTTGGCCAAAGTCAAGACCTTTGTCAATTGAGGATGTGTTTGAATCATGAGAGTTTTGTTCCACATCGGTGTCCTGTCCAAGTTGTGATTTGTTGGCCAAAGTCAAGATCACTTCTTGTCCATCGACATTGATTACGAAACTTTCCTCGTCAATGGGTCTCGCTTAACTGGAATCATTAGGTTTGTTGTGCCAAACCAAGGCTTAGTTGATTCAGAGGAAATGGTTAGGAAATGTATTGGATACATTGACATATGTATTAGATATATATGTTTCGGACTTGGATGTCCACCTACCGGATCTAGGAATTGGATGGGATCCAATTGATCTTCGAGATCTACCTAGTTAAATATCATACAACTTGTTGGCCAAAGTCAAGGTTGTGTGTTATTTAACGGGATCCTAGCCCACTAGGAAATTGGATTTCCCGAGTACTCAACAGAGGGTTAGAGACTTGTAGAAAATAGTGGGAGGCTAGTATTGAATTTGCAATTTCATTCAGATACTTAGCTTTACGCGCTTACAAAATTTATTATTTCTTCAATATTTTAACGTTAGTTGGACTAATAAATGTTATTTTTCTTGTAACAGTTTGACTGTACCCATATATCGTTAACTAGATAGTTGGACTATCGTAGTTAAGATGGCAAGCAAAGTAAATGTCCGAGACATATCATGGGTGATAATATTTTAAGGGCACGAACTTTGCTGACTGGGAAATGAACCTAAGGATAGTCCTTGGGGCATAGAGGATACTGTATACGATACAAGACCTCTCGGGCCTAAGCCCACTGAGCCATTGAGCTGGAGTTATGGAAAACTCACAGTGATGATTGTGACACGGCTCAGTCGATCATGCTTGCTTCAATGACTCAACACTTTCGCCGCCAGAATAGGGACTTGGATCCTTATAATATGATGGCAAGATTGCAAGATCTTCACCGCACTAATAAGCGGATGGCAAGGTACGAGTTGGTGAAGAAAATCTTTCGCTCCCGTATGACTGATGGTAGTTCTGTTGAGGTCCATGGGACTCAAATGATAGCCGATCTTGATGAATTGGCTAATATGGGTATAGTCTTGGAGGCTGAGCTGGCTATAGATGTACTTCTAGAGTCACTACCCGATACTTGGAAACAGATTGTCATCAACTACAAATTGATGAATACGGATGATACTCTTGGAGAGTTATTGTCGATTCTCAAGGAGTCAGAGAAAGAGCTTCTGAAAGGCAACAAGCGCGAGGCGCACTTTGCATCAACATCTCAAACGCCGAAAGCTGGGCTCAAGGCAACTGGGGGTGTTAAGAAGAAAGCATAGAAACAAAGGCAAGGCCAAGTCAACAAAGGCTTCTGGGAAGCCAAGGGACAAGTCTCAAGATGTTTGCCTGAAATGCGGCAAGAAAGGTCACTGGAAGCGTGACTGCCGCATGAACAAGGGACATAAGGAGGACATACGGGCGGGCAAGGCACCGGCCTCAGGTACGTTTGTTATTGAGATAAATATGACTACTTCTAGTCTTAATAAAAATTGGATTTTTGATTCTGGCTGTGGTTCTCATATTTGTACTGATGTGCAAGATCTGCATGATAGCAGGAGACTGGCTTCGGGGGAGGTAGATCTACGAGTTGGAAATGGAACTTCTGTTGCTGTTTTGGCCGTAGGCACTTTTGTTTTGGAACTGCCCTCAGGGCATGTACTTGAACTAAATGACTGTTATTTTGTTCCTAGTTTAACTAAGAATATTATTTCTGTATCTTTGTTAACCCAGTATGGGTACACTTTTGTATTTAAAAACACTAGGTGTTATTTATATAAAAATGATGCAGAAATTTGCAGTGCCGATGCAAATAATGGTCTTTATATTTTGAATATAAACAAATCTCCAAAACGTAAAATAACAAACAAAAGGCTCAAAATGAGTAATCCAAAGAAGAAACTTATATGTGGCATTGTCGTCTGGGACACATCAACAAGACTCGCATATCCACACTTTCGAAGAGTGGGTACTTGGACGGATTTGATCCAAATTCATATGACGTCTGCGAATCTTGTTTATTAGGCAAAATGCCTAAATCACCTTTTAGTGGTAAAGGTGAACGAGCCACTGAACTGTTAGCCCTCGTTCATAGTGACGTTTGTGGGCCATGTCTAGCCAGGCTAGAGGTGGATACCGATACTTCGTAACCTTTACGGATGATGCATCGCGTTATGGTTATGTGTATCTAATGATGCACAAGTCGGAAACTTTTGAAAAATTCAAAGAGTTTCGACACGAAGTTGAAAAACAAACAGGCAAGAGTATTAAAACATTACGGTGCGGGACCGTGGTGGCGAATACTTAAGTAATGAGTTTCAAGATTACCTGAAAGAATATGGTATTCTTTCACAATGGACTCCTCCTGGAACACCACAATTAATGGTGTGTCTGAACGGAGAAACCGTTACCTTGCTTGACATGGTAAGGTCGATGATGAGTCGCACTGAGCTACCTATATCCTTCTGGGGACATGCATTAGAAAGTACAATTCTTATTTTGAATAGGGTTCCGTCAAAGTCTGTTGAACAGACTCCGTATGAGATATGGACAGGAAAGAAACCAGGTTTCTCATTCCTGAAGATTTGGGGTTGCTAGGCATACGTCAAACGTTTGGAAAGTACCGAACTTGAACCCAAATCAGATAAATGCCTATTTGTTGGATATCCTAGGGAAACCAAAAGATATTACTTCTATTACCCACAAGAGAACAAAGTATTTGTTGCTCTACATGCGATTTTCCTTGAGAAGGAATTCCTAAATGCAGTGTTTAGTGGGAGGAAAGTAGAACTCGATGAAAGTCGTAGTGATACTATTCCTGGCAATGAATCGAGAACGGAACATGAACAGTCCATCCAGGATGAGACTGAACCACAATCTTCAATTACACAAGGACTACGTAGGTTGGAGAGAGTCAGGGTAATACCTGAGAGGTATGGATTCCTGATCTCACCTCATGTAGATATTAATCTTATTGAGGATACTGAACCGGCTACGTATGAGGAAGCGATACAAGGTATCGAATCCACTTTATGGCAAGAGGCCATGAAGGCCGAAATGGATTCCATGTATACCAACCAAGTTTGGACACTGGTTGATGCACCAGAAGGCGTAAAGCCTATTGGATGCAAATGGGTCTTCAAGAAGAAGACAGACATGGATGGCAACGTACAAACGTACAAAGCTAGGCTCGTAGCGAAGGGGTATCGTCAACAACTTGGAGTTGATTATGACGAAACTTTCTCACCCGTTGCCATGATTAAATCCATTCGGATAATGCTTGCGATAGCTGCATATTACAATTACGAAATATGACAGATGGACGTCAAAACCGCTTTCCTTAACGGAAACCTGTTGGAGGATGTTTATATGCAACAACCTGACGGTTTTATCGCACCAAGGCTTGCAAACAAGGTTTGTAAGTTAAATCGGTCCATTTATGGACTGAAGCAAGCATCGAGGTCATGGAACCAACGTTTTGATGAGGTCATAAAAGAATATGATTTCACTCAAAACGTAGATGATCCTTGTGTATATAAGAAGGTTAGTGGGAGTGCACTGACTTTTATTGTCCTTTATGTCGACGATGTATTGCTTATAGGCAATGACATTCCCATGTTAACGTCGGTGAAAGCTTGGCTTTCATTGAAATTCTCCATGAAAGATCTGGGAGAAGCAGCTTTTATTCTCGGAATAAAGATCTACCGGGATAGATCTAGAAGGCTACTTGGACTCTCCCAGAGTACATATATTGATAAGTGTTGAGAGATTCAACATGGATCAGTCCAAGAGGGGACTGTTGCCAACATCACATGGCGTCTATCTATCTAGGGACATGTGTCCTAAAACACAAGATGAGAGAGACAACATGAGTCGGACTCCGTTCACCTCGGCAGTCGGATCGATCATGTATGCCATGATATGTACACGACCTGATGTGTCCTATACTTTGTGTTGGACAAAATGACCCATAGCGTCACTATTTGCACAGATCATTGTGTTGTTGTAGCAAATTAACTATGTAACAAGGAAATTGCACTCTCGTCATTTGTGATTAGATCACCTTAGATATAAATGAAGAGAGGTCCCTATGATTAGTTCCTGGATTGAGATGATATGAGACAGTATCAGTCCACGAAGGATTAATCATTAATATCCCTAGCCGTAGTATTATCGAGACTGGACATCGATAATGCGGAATAGGCTAGTATTGCACTTGTGCGCGTTGTGAGGGCACAACGGCATAGTTCTCATATATATAAGTATTGGATACTTGTGCAAGTGCAATAGGAGGTTGTGTTTCACCGATGGTACGGGAAACAGCTTCGCTCTGGATAGACCCTTCGGAATCCCATTGGTATTATGACTAGGTGTCTATGGGAGGCCGAAATCAAGGTAGGTGTGTATAGTCTTAACCTGAGACTTACATCGCTAATACTTACGACAATCGGTAAACTTTGGTTTTGGTGGTGGGGGATCTTACTGGTTCTGTGTTCACCTCTTCTGGGTTTATCAGGAATCGTAGTGTATTGGATGTGATGTCGAGATGGAAGTGTCACTCCAGTCATAATGGAGATGATGTCACGCAGGATACGTATTAGTGCTCTTAAAAAGTGATGCGCATCCAATCGTGATATTATGACCAGGTCATGAATATCCGATTATAGAGACTAGTTACCAGACATCCGATATGTGTTTCGGACGGGGCAGACACTTATCCAGCCCCAGCCCTAGCACGTGATTATCCGATACTGGGCCGATATGCACAATACAATTGTATACTACGCTTGATACAGATCTAGATATTCTTTGATGAATATGTCCGGAGAACCTGGGAAGACTTGGTGCTTTGCTAGGAGTCGACCTTGTCTCGTAAATCGGTAGAACGTAGTACTTGGTACGTACGTGATTCGGATACTCCGACGACCGTATTTACTAGCCAGATTATCCGGGGATCTCATGGGTCGCTTCCCGATAATCCACCGATGACGCACAACTCGCACTCTTGAATAATCTGGGATTATAATAGAAGAGAGAGAAAATTAATCTAGGATTAATAACGGAGATATTTTATCCGGGATAAAATGTCGTCTAAAGAGAGAGAACGATTAATTTAGAATTAATCGATGAATTAATATATTCGATATATTAAATGAAATTAGATTTCGACGCGGAATTAAAATTAGATTTTAATTCGGGCAAACGAGTTAATTCAGAATTAATTCGTTAGCGACGTAAATAATAATTCGCCAGGCGTAATTATTTATTTAAATTCGATTGAATTAATGTCGGGACGTAAGCTCGGTATTTCGGAAATATCGAACCCGAACGCGTGAGTGCACGTGGGCCCACTTTCATTTGGAAACGTGTGGGGCCCACATGACACATGTCATATTATGCTTATTTGACACTCTAATGCTTTGCATGGAGATTGTGTACATTGCACTCAATGGTAATGCATGGAAATGAAGTGTTTGACACTCTAAGCCTTTGCATGTGTTGTGTCATAAGTTAATTATTTATTTAATAAATTATGGCATAAATATAAATTGATTTTTGGTAAATCATTTTATTAACTTAATACACAATTCTATCTCTCTCAAAAACTCTCTCCTCTCTCACAAAATTGCTCACTGGTTTTGAACCAGTTTGGGCGTGAATAAGGGAAGCAAGGGTGGGTTTTCATGGTGAAAACCGCAAGTGCTAGCACACTACGAGTCTTGCGAAGGTGGTAGGGAGGTTCCCCCATGAGACGGGATCCATCCGACGAAGATTGGAGCTCCGTTTCTTCACCCAATTTTCAGTTTTGCAGGGCAGTGGACTGCATGCAGTGGGCGTGAAAGGCAGTACGTTTTTGGCCTTCATTCGTCTCCAAATCGACTCAACCGATCAATGTGAGTATTCCGCTACCTCCGTTGATGTATTCATGCATGTTTCATGTCTTGTTATTGATCTTGGGACCTTAGATTAAACCAACACTTTGAGCATGTGCAGTCGATATCAGGCCGATCCAGGACAGGATCACTGGATGGCGGTTAAGAGTATCCTTAGGTATCTTAAAAGAACTAAGGATGTTTTCTTAATCTATGGAGATGGAGAACTTGAGGTATCTGGGTATACCGATGCAAGTTTCCAAACCGACAGAGACGACTTCAAGTCGCAAACCGGGTACATATTTTGCTTGAATAACGGAGCAGTGAGCTGGAAATCTTCCAAGCAAGATACTGTTGCCGATTCAACAACTGAAGCGGAGTACATTGCAGCAGCTGAAGCAGCAAAAGAGGCAGTTTGGATCCGTAAATTTCTAATTGGATTAGGAGTAGTTCCGTTAGCAGCTGATCCCGTTCCATTGTATTGTGACAATAGCGGGGCTATAGCACAGGCTAAGGAACCAAGGTCTCATCAACGATCCAAACATGTTCTTCGACGATTCCATCTGATTCGAGAGATCATACATCGTGGCGATGTGAAGATCGAAAAGATCGCATCAGAGGATAATATTGTAGATCCGCTGACGAGGCTATTCCTCGGGAAAAGTTTGAGTGGCATGTAATAGTTCAGGTATTAGATGCTTGAGTGACTGGCTATAGGCCAAGTGGGAGATTGTTAGACAGTAATGACCCATAGCGTCACTATTTTGTAAATGATATTGTATTATTGTACAAAATTAACTATG
The DNA here is from genome assembly GCA_019454045.1 of Zanthoxylum bungeanum. Lineage (NCBI taxonomy): Eukaryota > Viridiplantae > Streptophyta > Magnoliopsida > Sapindales > Rutaceae > Zanthoxylum > Zanthoxylum bungeanum. The sequence continues at coordinate 15,196 of SKCR01046376.1, forward strand.
TAGTAATGAAATTGCCTTTTACCGTTTTGTAATTTATTTACTTTGATATATAAATGGTAAAAGTCCCTATGATTAGTTCCGGATTGTGATGATATGAGACGGTATCAATCCATAAAGGTTTAATCATTAAATATCCCTAGTCGTAGTATTATCGAGATTGGACGTCGATAATGCGGAATAGACTAGTACTGCACTTGTGCATGTTGTGAGGGCACAACGGCATAGTTCTCATATATTTAAGTATTGGATACTTATGCAAGTGCGGTAGGAGGTTGTGTTTTACCGATGGTACGGAAAACAGCTTCGCTCTGGATAGACCCCGCGGAGTCCCATTGGTAGTATGTCTGCGTGTCTATGGGTCCGCTTCAGGGTAGGTGCATATGATCTTAACCTGAGACTTGCATCGCTAGTACTCACGAAAATCGGTAAACTTTAGTTTTGGTGGTCCAGGGCTTTAACGGGTTTTGTGTACACCTCTTCTGGGTTTATCGAGAATCGTAGTGTATTGGGTGTGATGTCAAGATGGAAGTATCACTTCAGACATATGGAGATGATGATCGCGAGGGATACAGAACTAGTACTCTATAATGGTTGCAACCATCGGGATAATATGACTAGGTCAGGATTATCCGATTCAAAGAGACTGGTTGCTTGATGTCCGATATGTGTATCGTACGTGGCAGACACATCTCCAGCCCCAGGCCTTACATGTGATCATCCGATACTGGTTCGATATACACTATACTACGCCTGTTATATATCTTATATTCCAATAAGAATATTTCTAGAGAATTGGGTAGACATGGCGTTTTGCTAGAGGCTAACCTTGTCTTGTAAATCGGTAAAAACGTAGTACTTGGTACGTACGTGTTCGGATAGTTCGACAACCGGATTTACTGCCAACATATCTAGAGATCTCTTGGGTCGCTTCCCGAAGATTCACCAATGACGTATGATTCAAACTCGATTAATCTTGGATTAATTACGGAGAGACTTTATCTTGGATAAAGTACTATATAAAGAGAGAGAACGATTAATTTGGAATTAATCGTAAAATTATTATATTCGATATAATAATCGAAATTCGATTTCGACGCGAAATTAAAATTAGATTTTAATTCGGGCAAACGAGTTAATTTAGAATTAATTCGTTAGCGACGTAAATAATAATTTCGCTAGGCGCAATTATTTATTTAAATTCCATTTAATTAACGTCGCGACGTAAGTTCGGTAAGTTCGTTAATCGAAATATCGAACCGAACGCGTGAGTGGGCGTGGGCCCACTTTCATTTGGAAACGTGTGGGGCCCACATGACACATGTCATTATATGCATTATTTATTGTTGATGCATTGCATGGAGATAATGTACAATGCACTCAAGGGTTTTGCATGGAAATTGAGTGTTTGACACTCTAAGCCATTGCATGATTTGTGTCATAAGTTTATTATTAATTAATAAATATTATGGCATAAATATAAATTGATTTTTGTAACAAAAAATCAGATCTCTCCTCTCTCTCACATTGCCGAAAACTTCACTGCAATTTTGGCTCTCCACTATTATGTTTTTGTTGCAAAACTTGAAGAATTTGTGCATGTTTGGAACATAAAATACACATCTTTGGCTAGCACCATCAAGGGATCATACAAAGGTGTTATGGGAAACTCATCTTAGAGCTTGGAAGGATCAAAAATTGCTTGGAGCTTCTCTTTTCTGTTTGGCCGAACCCTCACTGCACAAAGGAGAAATTTTTGTTTCATCAACGCATCCGCATTCCGATCTTTGTGAGTATGATTCCGCCATACTTCAATATTGTTCATTCATTTATATGTTTTGCTTGTTCTTTTGATCTTGGGACATGGATTAGATTTTCCAACAGGCCTTCATTGCTTCTTGCCATAAAGCGGATTCGATACCTTGTATCGCTTCCTCATACGTAGTCGGTTCAGTATCCTCAATAAGATTAATATCTACATGAGGTGAGATCAGGAATCCATACCTCTCAGGTATTACCCTGACTCTCTCCGACCTACGCGGTCCTTGTGTACTTGAAGATTGTGGTTCAGTCTCATCTCGGATGGACTGTTCATGTTCCGTTGATAATTCACTGCCAGGAACAGTTTCACTACGACTTTCATCGAGTTCTACTTTCCTCCCACTAAATACTACATTTAGGAATTCATTCTCAAGGAAAACCGCATGTAGAGCAACAAATACTTTGTTCTCTTGTGGGTGATAGAAGTAATATCCTTTGGTTTCCCTAGGATATCCAACGAATATGCATTTATCTGATTTGGGTTCAAGTTTGGTACCTTCCAAACGTTTAACGTATGCCCAGCAACCCCAAATCTTCAGGAATGAGAAACCCGGTTTCTTTCCTGTCCATATCTCATATGGAGTCTGTTCAACAGACTTTGACGGAACCTTATTCAAAATAAGAACTGCATTGTTTAATGCATATCCCCAGAAGGAAATTGGCAGCTCAGTGCGACTCATCATCGACCTTACCATGTCCAACAAGGTACAGTTTCTCCGTTCGGACACACCATTTAATTGTGGTGTTCCAGGAGGAGTCCACTGTGAAAGAATACCATATTCTTTCAGGTAATCTTGAAACTCATTACTTAAGTATTCGCCACCACGGTCCGACCGTAACGTCTTAATACTCTTGCCTGTTTGTTTTTCAACTTCGTGTCGAAACTCTTTGAATTTCTCAAAAGTTTCTGACTTGTGCGTCATTAGATACACATAACCGTAACGTGATGCATCATCCGTAAAGGTTACCAAGTATCGATATCCACCTCTAGCCTGGCTAGACATTGGCCCACAAATGTCACTATGAACGAGGGCTAACAGTTCAGTGGCGCGTTCACCTTTACCGCTAAAAGGTGATTTAGGAATTTTACCTAATAAGCAAGATTCGCAGACGTTATATGAATTTGGATCAAATCCGTCCAAGTACCCATTCTTCGAAAGTGTGGATATGCAAGTCTTGTTAATGTGTCCCAGACGACGATGCCACATATAAGTTTCATCCTTTGGATCACTCTTTTTAAGCCTTTTGTTTGTTACTTTATATGTAGGAGATTCATTTATATTCAAAATATAAAGACCATTATTTGCAACTGCAGTGCATATTTCTGCATCATTTTTATATAAATAACACCCAGTGTTTCTAAATACAAAAGTGTACCCATGTTGGGTTAACATAGATACAGATATAATATTCCTAGTCAAACTAGGTACATAATAACAGTCATTTAGTTTAAGTACATGCCCCGAGGGCAGTTCTAATACAAAAGTGCCCACGGCCAAAACAGCAACAAGAGTTCCGTTTCCAACCCGTAGATCAATCTCCCCTGAAGCCAGTGTCCTGCTATTCTGCAGATCCTGCACATCAGTACATATATGAGAACCACAACCAGAATCAAAAATCCAATTTTTAAAACTAGAAGTAGCCATGTTTATTTCAATAACAAACATATCAGAGATCGGTGCCTTGCCCGCCTTGATCTCCCTTCTGAGCGCCTTGTTCATGCGGCAGTCACGCTTCCAGTGACCTCTTTTGCCACATTTAAGGCATATGTCTTGTGACTTGTCCTTCGGCTTCCCAGAAGCCATCGACTTCTTGGCCTTGCCCTTGTTCTTATGCTTCCTCTTTTTCACCCCTCCAGTTGCCTTGGGCCCAGCCCTCGGCGTCTGAGAGGTCGATGCAAAGTGCGCCTCGCGCTTGTTGCCTTTAAGAAGCTCTTTCTCTGACTCCTTAAGAATGGACAATAGCTCTCCAAGAGTATCGTCCGTATCCATCAACTTGTAGTTGATGATAATCTGCTTCCAAGTATCGGGAAGTGACTGTAAGAGCATGTCTATAGTTAGCTCAGCCTCCAAGACTTCCCATCATCTTGGCCAGCTCATCAATGTCGGCTATCATTTGAGTCCCGTGGGCCTCAACTGAAGCGCCATCAGTAATACGGGAGCGAAAGAGTTTCTTCACCAACTCATACCTCTCCATCCGCTTATTAGTGTGGTGAAGATCCTTTAGTCTAGCCATCATATTATAAGGATCCAAGTCCCTATTCTGGCGACGAAAGTGTTGAGTCATGGAAGCAAGCATGATCGACTGAGTTGTACCACAATCATCGCTTTGAGTTCTCTATAACTCCAGCTCAAGTGGCTCAGTGGGCCTCGGCCCGAGAGGTCTCTGTATGGTGTATAGTAGCCTCTCTGCCCCAAGGACTATCCTCAGGTTCATTTCCCAGTCAGCGAAGTTCGTGCCCTTAAATACATTATCACCCATGATTATGTCTCGGACATTTCCTTTGTTTGCCATCTTAACTACGATAGTCCAACTATCTAGTTAACGGTATATGGGTACAGTCAAACTGTTACAAGAAAAATAACATTATATTAGTCCAACTAATGTTAAAATATTGATGAAATAAATTTTGTAAGCGCGTAAAGCTAAGTATCTGAATAAAATTGCAAATTCAATACTAGCCTCCCACTATTTTCTACAAGTCTCTAACCCTCTGTCGAGTACTCGGGAAATCCAATTTCCTAGTGGGCTAGGATCCTGTTAAATAACATACAACCTTGACTTTGGCCAACAAGTTGTATGATATTTAACTAGGTAGATCTCGAAGATCAATTGGATCCCATCCAATTCCTAGATCCGGTAGGTGGACATCCAAGTCCGAAACATATATATCTAATACATATGTCAATGTATCCAATACATTTTCCTAACCATTTCCTCTGAATCAACTAAGCCTTGGCTTTGGCACAACAAACCTAATGATTCCAGTTAAGCGAGACCCATTGACGAGGAAAGTTTCGTAATCAATGTCGATGGACAAGAAGTGATCTTGACTTTGGCCAACAAACCACAACTTGGACAAGACACCGATATGGAACAAAACTCTCATGATTCAAACACATCCTCAATTGACAAAGGTCTTGACTTTGGCCAACAAACCAATGCCAATTTCGGATCTTGAGAAAGAATCATTCAACGGAAGGAAAATCGCTTAATATTGTTTGAGGGATTTTCGCGTAATTGGCAACCAATTAATTTATCTTTGTTAGGTCTCATCATCATACACCCTTAAGCATGCTTCTAAAACATCATAAAGCGCGTAAAATAAAATAATAGTGATATGCGGATGGATATATAACAATTTATTCCTAGAACAAATCACTCCATTTCCTCTCCCCGGCTAGCACTATTCTACTTCTACCCAATTACATAATACAATAAGAGAAACCTCATTTACATTGAGGGGAATTAGGTGAGAAGAGAATACAAAGAGATAATAAGAGAAAGGCTGGACACGCAGGTCCAATTAATAAATTCTGAATTTACAATAATTTCTAAAATTACCCTTCCCTTCTAATATCCATCCGATATACACTATTCATTCATCACATCCACATTCATTCATTCAAGGCATGTTATACAACCAATCTAATCCAATTAATTAGTCTTTAATTAGGTGACAATCCAATGTTCAATCAATGGTTTGCTTTTGCGCGAGTCCAACTCGTTTTTGAGAATAAGTACTTGTAGTACGAATTCATGAATTATATCGAACTACTCGTCAAATCCAATTTAAGTCGTATTCAATACTAATCCTTATATTTAATTCCAAATTAAATATTTACTCTCTTATTGTGCTTTTATGACTTAGATTCCAAATCTAATCTTATCGGGTCTCAAAGCTCAACTAACATCCAATGTCCGTTTAATTAAAGTCTGATGGGCTTTCAATTGATTTTCTTTAGGCTTGGGCTTTGGTCAATGTGGGTCAAACCCAATTACCAAGCCCAATAAGGAATCACCCTCATTTGCCATAAAATCAATATCAAGCCCATAAGGCCCAATTAAACATAAAAGCCCATTTATTACATTTGGACTTAATGGAGTGATTTAGGCCCAATTTTGGATCCAATCCAATTTGCCCAAATCTACTTGGCCCAACCAAGCCCATTATGCCCAAATATAATAGTTTTAGGCCCAATTTAAAATTAAGCCCAATTAATCAAAATTTTAAAATTCCAAATTTTATAACTTAATTAATTAAGTGTAATATCATGATTAATCCTTTAAATCAATATTTCCAAAATATCAAATTAATCCATTAATCATATTTTTATCTTAAATACATGTCCAACATTATTTAATCAAAAATCAAGTCCCCAACATGCCTCTTTACATTCGGCCAAGGTAGTAAAATTTTACCGATTTCGTTTTCAATCCAATCGAATTACAAATCGTCATTTTATGTCCGTTTAAAGTCATCCAATGATCTTACAAACACAACAAAATACCAAGTCCAATGTATAGGGTAGTATCCGGCCAAGCCAACTTTGGGGAGAAAAATTAATCCAATTTATTTTTCATGAAATTGATGATGTATAACATTAAGTAAAATACATCTAAGCATATTTAATCAAACAATTTCATCAAATCATGCTTCATCCAATTTTCCCCAAATTTTACCCTAATATATTTTCATGCTCTTTAGGCTCAATGACCATTGTTGTAAATTCTAATCCATGTCCCAAAATCAAAAGAGCAAACAAATAAATATAAATGAATGAACAATATTGAAGTATGGCGGAATCATACTCACTAAGATCGGAATGCAGATGCGTTGATGAAATAAAAACTTCTCCTTTGTGCAGTGAGGGTTTCGGCCAAGGTGAGTGGGGAAGCTCCAAGCTTTCTTTGATCCTTCCAAGCTCAAGAATTAGTTTCCCATAACACCTTTGTATGATCCCTTGAAGGTGCTAGCCTTGTGTGAACTTATGCTTCCAAAACAACACACTTTTCTTCAAGTTTTTTTTGCAACAAAAACCGAAAAATGGAGAGCTGTGAAACCTTCACAGTTTCGGTCACTAGAGAGGAAAGGGAGAATGGTTCACACCACTTTTAGGAGAGAAGATGAAGTGGTTTTTATTGATTTACCAAAAACCTTTTTATATTTATTTCAAAAATAAAATATATTAAATCAAATACCAAGAATATGGTATAGGATAAGGTCAAAGGTCTATCACTTTAACATGGAGTGTAATTCACTCTAACTTGGAGTGTAATTCACTCTTCCACCAAAACCCATCATCATAAATTAAAACAATGACAATTGATGTGATGGTTGATGTGACATGTGGACCCCACTCGATTCTAAATGCGAGTCGGCCCGCGAACACTCCCGGGCTCGGGTTTGATAATTCCGAATTAGCGAACTTCCATCGCGACGTTAATTAAATCAAATTAATTATATAATTGTGCCTAGCAAAATTAATATTCACGTCGCTAACGAATTAATTCCAAATTAAATCGTTTGCCCGAATTAAATCTAATTTTAATTCTTCGTCGAAATTGAATTTCGTTTAATATATCGAATATATTATTTTAATGATTAATTCCAAATTAATCTTTCTCTCTCTTCAATAGTACTTTATCCAAGATAAAGTCTCTCCGCAATTAATCCCAGATTAATTAAGTTCGAATCATACGTCATCGGTGAATCTTCGGGAAGCGACCCAAGAGATCTCTGGATATGTTGGCAGTAAATACGGTCGTCGGACTATCCGAACACGTACGTACCAAGTACTACGTTTTTACCGATTTACAAGACAATGTTAGCCTCTAGCAAAACGCCATGCCTACCCAATTCTCCAGAAATATTCTTACTGGAATATAAGATCTATAACAGGCGTAGTATACCGCAGTATTGTGTATACTGATCCAGTATCAGATGATCACATGTAAGGCCTGGGGCTGGAGATGTGTCTGCCCCGTAAGAAACATATATCGGACATCAAGCAACTAGTCTCGTTGAATCAGATAATCCTGACCTTGTCATATTATCCCGATGGTTGCAACCATTATAGAGTACTAGTTCTGTATCCTGCGCGATCATCATCTCCATATGACTGAAGTGATACTTCCTTCTTGACATCACATCCAATACACTACGATTCTCGATAAACCTAGAAGAGGTGTACACAGAACCTGTTAAAGCCCTGGACGACCAAAACTAAAGTCTACCGATTGTCGCAAGTACTAGCGATGCAAGTCTCAGGTTAAGACCATATGCACCTACCCTGAAGCGGACTCCCATAGACACGCAGACAAACTACCAATTGGACTCCGCGGGGTCTACCCAGAGCGAAGCTATTTTCCATACCATCGGTAAAACACAACCTCCTACCGCACTTGCATAAGTATCCTATACTTAAAAATATGAGAACTATGCCGTTGTGCCCTCACAACACGCACAAGTGCAGTATTAGTCTATTCCGCATTATCGATGTCCAATCTCGAAATACTACGACTAGGGATATTTAATGATTAAACCTTTATGGATTGATACTGTCTCATATCATCTCAATTCGGAACTAATCATAGGGACTTTTACCATTTATATATCAAAGTAAATAAATTACAAAACGGTAAAAGGCAATTTCATTACTACATAGTTAATTTTGTACAACAATACAATATCATTTACAAAATAGTGACGCTATGGGCATAACTGTCTAACATTACCCACCATGGTCCAACGGTAATGTTTAATACTTTTACCGGTCTGTTTTTCTACTTCGTGTCGAAACTCTTTCTATTTCTCAAAAGTTTCCCACTTGTGTTTCATAAGATACACATAACCATAACACGATGCCACATCCGTAAAGGTTATAAAGTATTTATATCCACCTCTAGCCTAGCTAGACATGGGCCCACTACGTCACTATGAACGAGGGCTAACAGATCGGTGGCACTTGCACATTTACCATTAAAAGGTGTTTTACGCACTTTGCCTAATAAACAAGATTCGTAGACATCATTTGAATTAGGATCAAATCCGTCCTAGTATCCACTCTTCGAAAGTGTGGATATACAAGTCTTGTTAATGTGTCCCATACCACAATGCCACAAATAAGTCTCATCTGATTTTACTCAATTTGAGCCTTTTGTTTGTCATGTTATATCTTTGAGATTCATTTATATTCGAAATATAAATACTGTTATTCATATCTAATGTGTATATCTCAATATCATCTTTATAGACAAAACACCCATTGTTTCGGAATAAAAAGGTAAACCCAAACGGGTTAAACTAGATACAGAGATAATGTTCTTAGTCAAACTAGGTACATTATAACAGTCTCATAATTTAAGTACATGTCCCAAAGGCAGTTCCAAAACTTAGGTTTCTACAGCCAAAACAGCGACTCTCGTCCCATTTCTGACTCGCAGGTCGATCTCATCTGAAGCCAGTCTCCTGCTAATCAGCAGATCATACATGTCAGTACATATATTCACGAACCACATCCAGTATCAAAAATCCAATTTTAAAACCAGCAGTGGACATGTTTATAACAAACATACATGAAGTCGGAGCCTTGTCCCACCTTTACTTCCTTCATGTCTGCCTTGTCCATATGGCAGTCACTTTTCCAGTGACCCTGTTTGCCACAGCTTAGGCAGACATCTTGGGATATGTCCTTTGTCTTCCCAGAAGACTGTGACGATTTAGCCTTACCATTTTCTTCACACCCCCATAAGCCTTCGGTCAAGCCTTGGCCTTTTGGGATGTCGAAGTAAAACGTGCCTTGCGCTTCTTGCCCTTTTAGAAGCTCTGGCTCTGCCTCCTTGAGCATAGCCATTAACTCTCCAAGAGTTCTCTCTTGGTTCATGATGAACCCGCCCCAGCATTCGGGTAGAGACTGTAAGATCAAATCTATGGAAGTCTCGGCCTCGTAGGTAATGCCCAGCTAACCTAGCTATTCGATGTCAGCAATCATCTGTGACACCTAGTGCTCGAAAGATGTACCCTCTGACATGCGCGAGTGAAAGAGCTTTTCTTTGCAATTCGTATTTCTAATATCTAAGGTTAGATTTTATGAAGATCCTTTAATTTCAACATCATGGTATAAGGATCTAATCCTTAGTTCTGACGACAAAATTAAAGAGTCATTGCGACAAGCATAATAGATTAAGCACTAAAGTTATCATCACGATGAGTCTTCCAAAGCTCATACTATACTATTTACTCAACTCCGGGCGCAGGCCCGAGAGGTTTCTCTATCAAATAGAGTAACTTCTCAGCTCCTAGGACTATCTTGAGATTCTTTTCCCAATCTGAAAAATTAAAGCCGTTAAAGACATTTTCACCCTGGATTATGTCATTTGACGCTAATCTTTCAAATCATCTTGATTGTTATAGTCCAACTTTCCAATCAACGATTTCTGGTACAATCAAATGTAATGATTAATATAGTCTAACTATGTAACCAACTATAAATGATTGGTGAAATTCAATTGTATTGATTACTATAGTCTAACTATATAACCAACTACAAATGAAGCAGTTTGAATACAGTCCGACAGTTCAATTAAAACAACAATTGAATATTATTCCAACTAATATATTTATATTTTGATGACGAAAAAATAAAATAAGCGCGTATTGGCAAGTATCTAAATGAAATTGCAAATTTAATACTTTCCTCCCACTATTTTTCGGCGAGCCTTTAACCTTATGTGGAGTACTCGGGAAACCTAGTTTCCTAGTGGGCTAGGATCCCGTTAAATAACACACAACCTTGACTTTGGCCAACACGCTGTATGAAACTTAACTAGTTAGATCTCTAAGATCAATTGGATCTCATCCAATTCCTAGATCCAGTAGGTGGACCTCGAAGTCCGAAACACATATCCAATATATTTCCTAACATGGTTCCTCTGAATCAACTAAGCCTTGGCTTTGGCTCAACAAGCTTAATGATTCCAGTTAAGCATGACCCATTGACAGTGGGAAAGCTTCGTAATCGAAGTCGATGAACTAGAAGTGTCCTTGACTTTAGCCAACAAGTCACAACCGCCCAAGACATACGATATGGAACAAAGCTTACGCGGTTCCAACACATCCGTGATGGACAAATGTCTTGACTTTGGCCAACAAACCAATGCCAATCTTGGATCTTGAGAGAGAACCACTCAATGGAAGGAAAAATTCGTAATATTGTATTGAGGGTTTTTTCGCGTAAATTGGCAACCAATTTTTTTATCTTTGATTATGTCTCATCATACACCCTTAAACATGCATTCTAAAAGCATAATAAGCCGCGATAAAATTTAATAATGATATGCGGATGGATATATAACAAATTATTCCTAGAACAAATCTCTCCCTTTCCTCTCTCCCGCTAGAGATAATAAAGATAATAGGCTGGACACGCAGGTCCAATTTAATAAATAAGCACCATACTTACAACAATTTCCAAAATTTCCCTCACCCTTCTAATATCCTTCTGATATACAATATTCATACAATACATCCAATTATTCACACAAAACATGTTATTCTATCAATCTAATCCAATTAATTAATCTTTGAATTAATGACCATCCAATGTTCAAACAATGATTTGATTTGCGCGAGTCCAACTCGTTTAAGAATAAATACTCAAAGTACGGATTCTTGAATTATATCGAACAATAATTTCAAATCGAATTTAAATTGTATCCAATACTAATTTATTTTTTAATTCCAAATTAAATAATTACACTTTTAATAGTGCCTTTTAGACTTGGATTCCAAATCCAATCTTATTGGGTCGCAAACGCACAATTAGCATCCAATACTATTCAATTAAAGTCCAATGGGCTTTCAATTGATTCTTTAGGTATGAGCTTTGGCCATTATGGATCAAACCCAAAATGCCAAGGCCCAAGTTAGGAATCAACCTATGCCATAAAATCAATTTAGGCCCATTAGGCCCAATTAAATTATTAAAGGCCCAATGTCATATTTTTGAACTTTATGGAAATGGTTTAGGCCCAAATATGATCCAAGAACAAAAGTTGGCCCAACCAAGCCCATTAAGCCCAATTACAACAATTAAATTAATACATTATTCCAAATTACATATTAATCCAATTCAAGTGTAATTAACATAATTAATCAACTAATCTAATATTTCCAAAACACTAATTAATCCAATTAATCATGCTCAACATCTAATTTATGTCCAACACAAATGAATCAAAATCAATCTTTCCAACATGCTTCATATCTCACGACAATGACAACAAAATAACATCCAATTTGATTTCAATCTAATTAAATCAACATTCAACATCTAAGATTCATTTCATGCCAATTGACATATCCAATTGTTAACATTCAAAAAATCACCATGAGCTACATCTAGGGTACAATTCGGCCAAGCTAACAAATTTGGGAAATTTTGATCCAATCAATTTTTTACAATCCAATGATACACAACTCCAAGTCATCATCATCCAAGCATAACCAAACATCCAATTTTGCATTTTCATGATCCAAGAAAAAATGCCCAAATTAAAGTCATGAACCCTAGAATCAAATCAAGCTTAGATCTCTCTCTGATACCATTATTAGTGTCCTAGACATGCCAATGATATCTAAGGAATGATTTGTGTGTGAATAATCTAAAGTAAGTTGCGGAAATTACTTACAAAGATTGGTGGAAGTTCAAAACTTTTTCATAGATGTAGAAGCTCCAAGCCATCTTTTAGTGTTTCCAACACTTGGGTGAGTCTCCATATCACCTTGTTTCACTCCTTAATGTGCTAGCATACTTGAATTTTGCAACAAAAATCCATGGGAGAGAAGAGAAGCTCACGTATTTTGTGAGGAAGAAGAGAAAATATGTTGCTATGAATAGTAACCCTATCATGCTTCCAAAGTTGACTTGTTAATTTATATTAAGTTTGTGTGTTAAATTGGTTTGAGTGTTTTAAAAGCAATCCAAGCTTTACACTCAACAAATCAAATCCAAAATCAAGCCTAACTACTTCCATCATTAGTCAAAGAAATGATGTAAGTGAAGTGGGTCCCACCACTTTTAAATTCCAAATTTAAGTCGGCTAACTCAACACGCAACTTCGCTCGGGTCCGGGTTCGTTTAATTCCGAATAAACGAATTTTCTGTTGTGACATTACTAAATCTAATTTAAATAAATAATAATGCCTAGCAAAATTATTACGAAAGTCGCTTGCGAATTCATTCTAAATTAATTCGTTTGCCCGAATTAAAATCCAATTTTAATTCCGTTTTGAAAACTAATTTCATTTAATATATCTAATATATTATTTAATCGATTAATTCCAAATTAATCTCTCTCTCTTTCCTATTCAAATTTTATGCTAGATAAATTCTTGTCGAAATTAATCCCAGATTAAATTTCTCTCTCTCATAATTAATCCTAGATTAATTCTGTTAGAGTCAAATGTCATCGGTGAATCTTTGGGAGGTGACTCAAGAGATCCCTGGATATGTTGACAGTAAATACGGTCATTAGACTATCCAAATACATGCGTACCCGATACCACGTTCTTATCGATTTACAAGATATGGTTGGCTTCTAGCAAAGCACCGTGCCTACCCCATTCTTCAGAAATATTCTTTTAAGGAATATATAATCTATATCAAGCGTAGTATACTAAGTATTGCGTATTATGATCCAGTATCGGATATCACTTGCTAGGCCTGAGGCTGGAGTTGTGTCTGCCCCGTACGAAGCATATATCAGATCACTAGCAATTAGTCTCTTTATAATCAGAAAGTCATGACCTAGTCATACTTTCCCGAGGCTGTAGCACTATAAAGTACCAGTTCTGTATCCCTGCGTGATCATCATCTCCATATGACTTGAAGTTATACTTCCATCTTGACATCACACCCAATACACTACGATTCTCAGTATACCCAGAAGAGGCGTACACAGAACCTGTTAAAGCCCCGGACGACCAAAACCAAAGTATACTGATTGTCGTAAGTATTAGCGATGCAAGTCTAAGGTTAAGACCATATACATCTACCCTGATTTGGATTCCAATAGACACATACTCATACTACCAATAGGATTCCAATGGGTCTATCCAGAGCGAAGCTGTTCCCGTACCATCGGCAAACAGAACCTCCTATCACACTTGCTTAAGTATCCAATACCCAAATATATGAGAACTATACCGTTAAGCTTCCATAACGCGCACAAGTGTAATATTAACCTATTCCGCATTATCGATGTCCAGTCTCGATAATACTATGACTAGGGATATTTAATGATTAAACCTTACGTGGATTAATACTGTCTCATATCTTATTAATATAGTACTAATCATATGGGCTTTTATTATTTATATATCCAGGTAATCCAATTACAAATGATAAAAGAGCAATTTCCTTTGTCACATATTTAATTTTGTACAAGAACACCATGTTCTTTATAAAATAGTGATGCTATGGGTTATAATTATCCAGCAAATTCACAATTTTTGAATTATCGATATATTTTCGCTGAGACGCTCGATTGTGTGGGAAACGCTTTCCTTGCGCAGCGAAAATGTCTTAGGCACACGGATCAGACTTAAAATTTTTTCTCCTTCTCACCAAGTGATCGAATCGGACCAGCAGTACCACTGAAGTTTTGAACAAAATTTCAGCCCCCAAATAGCCCCGGAACAGTCCCTGAACAGCCCCAAATAGTAGTGCAAAAATCGGACAGTTTTGGACATAAAATGCGTCCAAACCACAACCAAAAAAATCCACTATTTCCATGAACTGCACTGACATTTTCAGGTCTATATTTTTAGAGAAAAACTACCCCAGCACAATCCCAAAAGTCCCCTATGTGTTTCCCAGAAATTCTGAATTTATACGAGATCAAACCGAGTCATGAAACACCCAAACTAGTGCTCGACAGTGGGCAAAAATCCACCATACTGTCGTGAGTTATATTAGATGGAAATAATAATTTTTTGGTTTGACACCACAAAGTCTTTCGAGTTATATTAGTGTGGGATAGACTCACAAGTTTAATCCCCAAACCTTTTAGAGATTAATGTCACACACAATTTTGTTTTATTTTTCTTCTTTGTTCTTGTTTTGTTTTCTCAACAATTTGAGAGGATTTGGAGAAGGCGAAAATGGAGGCTAGGGTTAGAGAATGAGAGATTACTAAAAGAAAATTAATTTTTCTTTTTATACATAGGTTATTTTGTTTCCAAAACAAAACAAACCCTTCATATTCCTTCATGTAAAAATCGGCCAATGGATATTTTTGCCTCTTTAATTTTTGTAACATAAATCAAGAATTGAATGCATTCATCATGACAAAATTAATTTTTGTCCTCTATTATTGTCCACTTTAATGAATTTTACTAAGAAAGTTGGGGTCCGGTAGTTTCCCTGGGGGTTGAACTGTATCCATACTTGTTTCTCAATTCCGACTTTAATATATTCTTTTCTTCATAACCTTATTTTCACTGCTACTGCAAGTCTAATTGCAGTGTTCCTCACTGATTTGTTTTCCAAAGTCTAGTGCTGTCAAGGGTCATCACTCAAACATACATACATGTGTCATACCCCAAGGTTTCACTCCATATACTAGTTGCAACTCTGTAGTAGCTTATTTTCTAGATTCCGTACTATTCTACACATCTACCAAACCACCCATACCCGTGGCTTAGGCCGTCCTAAACCCATAGTGCTTTGGTCAACTAAGTCTGAGGCTGGGTACTTAACGTGCTTAACAGGAACTAACACATAATGGATCTTTTTCTTACTAGGTATTCTTCTACTACTATCACTGAACCTCACAGCTTTGCTTCTAATTTTTTTTTTCTTAGCACTCTTCTTGTCTTCTGTTTTTTCTTATGCTACGCTAAGAACTTCTGTGGCCTATGTCTCCGTCTTCTCTTCTGAGAAATATCCTCTTCCCCTACATACTTACCATTCATCAAACCTTGGTTTCTTAAAATCTCAACTGTTACTTTACTACTACTTTATTTCTACACTACTCCATCTTTTCAACTTATTTCTTAACTCTTTTATTCGGAACCATCACTTACTTTATTTCATTCTTAATCTGTATCTGAAAGTCTTATGCTTCTAATATTCTTTTACTATAATTTTACTTATTCCTGAGAACATCCTTAAGTAACTTTGAAGATTTGTTTCTACGATTGTTATCCGTCGAGGGTTGGGAGGGTGGGACCTTGTTCTGTAACCGTTCTAGCTATGGTGATCTAGTTGCACATACAGAAGAATTATAAGCCTAGAACTCTCGGGCATATATGTTTGGTAACATTTCCTACACTAGGGTACTACTGCTAAAATCGTCTAGTTGTCTCTTCCACTTTACTTTTGATTATGTACAACTATCGAACTCACTATCTCTTTTGAAAAGATCTTCTAAGATCATGTTTTCTAAAAACTTCCTAATACTGCCTCTGAACTTTTTCTTGTCTTATCTCTGTTGTCTGGCCTTTTAAAGTCTTTAATTTCTCTCTCTGAGTGTTCCTACAATCTCTTGTTATTCATCTTTAATAAACTTATCTTACTGCTTAAGTTTCTTTTCTTTCTCAGTTTCTTGAACTTCTTACTTCTCTATTCTTTTGAAATTTCTCTTTCAGCCTCGAATGTCTAGGATATCTTTTACTAATTCTCCAATTCAGTGATTGCCTTTTTACCTAGTCTTTCCCTTCTTATTAGTTCCTTGAATTTCCTTATATCCTTCTATCCCTGAAAACTCTATCATCTTTGATTGCTTACGGTATATTCTTACTAAACTTTAGGTTCGAATACCATTCTTCATCTAATCCTCATTCTCATTACTGTGGGTCCCTTGATAAGTCTTTCACTTTAATCGATCCCTCGGATTTCTTGATATTTCTATGTCTTTACCCTTTTAAAGTTCCTTAACTTAATAATAACCTCTAGACTAGCTCAACTCATTGTGACTTCAACTATTCTAGCTTATGCTGCTTGTCTATGTCTCTTTAAACGCATTGATTGGCTGTCTAGCTGTCTCGTAATTTACCTAACCTATCAATTGCTCTTCTTTACTATTCCTCCTCTTACTAGATTCTAAGTTGAGCCTATTCTTTCCATAAGGATCTTCAAATACATACTTCTACTTACACTTAAGATTGATAATACTCTGGTTAGGTATTTGCACATTTTCTAGAATTGAGGTTTCTGGAAGGGAGGGTCGTCATGATTTCCGCGGGGACCTGGTCGACTGTGTCCATGTCTTAGGATTCATTACTCGTTATTGATTTCTCCGAGGTCTTCACTTATCTTACTATCTCCAAACTTCTTTTCTTATTCCAATATTCGTACTGAATCTTCCTGCTACTTTTGTTTCCTTCTTACTGTCTCCATATTATATTCCTTGGCTCTACACCATATTACTGAGGCTAGTGGTGGTTCGCTCTTCTGGCTCTTTCCTAAATCTCCGCTCTTTGCTATTGCCATTAACCACAACTATGACACTTTGTTTTATGGTCCATACTAGTACCTTCATTGCTTCTAAAAATCCCTATCCTCATGGTTTGTTCTTTTATACTTCCTTGGTTTTCTACTGGCTGGTAGGCTGATCCTTAGGTTCTACTGTATTGGTCTATCTTGTCGACTTTTACTAGTGCTGCAAACCTTGTGCTGACTTGTCTTATCCTCTAGGATACACTGGGTTCTCTTTCTAATAACTTCAAAACTTTCTTAATCTCATTTTGGGTGATCAATCTTCTGAGATCCTATGTGAACTCTCCCCAGTTCATATAATTGTCTATGCCTATGCTGGTAGGGACGAAAGTAATCATCTTATGTCTCGACGAGCTTTGATATCCTTATTCTGGTGTTCTGCGTCCTGGTAGGGTCTATTCCTAATGTGAGGTAGGTATGAAGTAAGCTCTATCAGGGCAACTTCCTTATCTGGTGTCACAGTAAGGTCGAAGACTAGATAGTTTGAGGTTTTGTCTCTATCAGATTGCTAAGGGTTAAATTAACTAACAATTTCTATTTCTGACTTGGGGATCTGGATCGGGATTTGGGTATCTAGAATTCTCTAAATCCTTTTTGGCATCTAGGTCCATTGGGGCTCTTAAGACTAATATGGGTATTCTTACTCTTGTTATCTCTCTACTATTATTCGTTACTCGAGGAACTCACTAGCTATAAGAAGATCTTGATGGCTATTAAATTTATTTGGAAAAATTTCCTAAGGAGGAACGGAAGCGGCTTAGCCACATAGATCAGACATGAAATTTTTTTCAGCTTTCCCTTTCCTTTAGCCGAATGCAACCAGTAGGTATACTAAAATTTTCCTTCTGTTTCGGACAAGATTTCAGCCCCCGAATGCCCCTAAAATAGTCCCCGAACAGCCCCGAACTACAGTGAAATAATGGACTGTTTTGGACTCGTTAAGCACCCGATCTATACCCGAATCACCCCCTGATTTGCGTGACCTGCTGTGATGTATTGAATCTGATTTTTCTTTTTAAATACAACCACAATACAGCCCCAAAAGGTTCCCAAGGTGTTTCCCAAAATTCCGAATTAAAACGAAAACAAACCGAGCCCTGGAACACACAAGCAAGTGGCGGCAGTGAGCAAAATTATGCTCACTGCCGTGAGTCAATGAGAGATGAGAGAATGAGTTTTGGTTCAACACCACAAATTCTTCCGAGCTATATCTCGTTACCAACAGAAAGTAGTGTGGGCTAGACTCACAAAATAAATCCCTAAACGATTTAGAGATTTTAATCACACTTAATATTTTATTTTTCTCCTTCGGTTCTTCAATGGAGTTTCTCAACTTTTGAGAGAATGGTGATGAAGAAGAAGGTGGCTAGGGTTACAAATTAAAGGCTTTGACAAAAAAAGAAAAATAAATCTTCTTTTTATATCTAGGGTTATTTGTTTCCAAAACAAACAAATCCCTCCCTATTATTTACATGAAAGAATCGGCCAAGCAAGGGAAATTATTCAATTTTTTGAACATCAAATTTTCAATTACCATTATTGAAAAGATGTTAAAAAATTAAATAAGCAATTAACCATTTGAAAGTCATAACTTCCAAATTAATGCCAAGGATTATTTGTTTCCAAAACAAACAAATCCATTCCCATTTTGCTTGATGAATTCGACCACCATAAGAAAAATAATAAATTTTTCTAACATCAATATTTTAATTTCCATAATTGAATATATGTTACAAAATCAAAAGGTTAAATATTATTTAAACATATGTAACTTCCAAATTAAATCCAAGGGTTTCCAAAACCAAAACCCAAAACACAAAATTTAGAAATTACTTATTAACCTTCGATTTAATTATGTCTAATATAATTGAATGACATGTGTTTAAATATCATATTTAATAAAACTATATATTAACTTTTAATATAAAGTTTCAAGTGTGACAATTAATATTATTAAGCATTTTAATAATATTCATACTTTTGTGAGTATATAATTGGACTATCCAATTATACTAAATCCGCTATAGTAAATCGAGCTAGCACGGGGACCAAATGGACCTACGGTTCCGATCTCCAATAATCTCGAAATATTAATTAAGCTCTTAATTAAATATTCTGAATTATTAACTCCGGGTTATTCCACTAAAAACCCGAAGTTGCACTCTCGTTGCCGCATATGATATATTAAGCCGAACTAAGTAGGTGTCCATCGATATAGTCATTACATATAAATTGACCCTTCACGAGTATCTCGTAATTAGAGCGGGGTCATAATGTCCGTTATACCCCTCTAATTATTTTTTACCTTTAAGTACCATTGATTCTCTAATGAACGATTTATTCATAACGATTATGAATTTTAATCTTTCTATTCGCAATAGAAAGACTTGAGCGCTCAAACCGTTCAAGCACCGAATAACCCCTTAAGAAAGTTACTCATCTACTTCTCACAAGAAGGAGTGAACTTGATGTCTATGTAAAATGTTCCCAGCTACATAACAGACCATGCCCCCAAAATACGTAGCAATTGGCCGGGACTGCTACACCAACCTCACCTTTGTAAATCAAAGGATATGGCCCACCATGCAGGGGTTCGTAGTACACTCAGGATTAAAATCAATCCATATACGACCATCTAGTAGATCAAAATGACTTTTTTAGTTTAACGAATATTATAAGAATGTCATTTCCATCTGGGTCCAGTCCTATATAATCACATCATACAAGGTGCCTTCATTCTCATGTCTCTACATGGACGATCCCAGATCAAGGTCGCCATACAAATATAGAATGGACCGCAGCTATAGATAAACTGTAAACAAAGTACCTGCTTTGTTTACTCTCTATGGACTATTTAAGATTACTAACTTCAGACTTAAATCCTCTTATGTATGACACCCATACACCAAGTCTGAAGGTACATAAGTAATCTAGGGTATTCAAGATGATTTATAATATGCGAAAATTAAACAAACAATTTGATAAATGAATAATGCATCGTTTTATTTCAAAACACAGAAAACTGTTTACATCAAATTTAGCTCTAGGGCATACATCCCAACAATCTCCCACTTGCACTAGAGCAAATGGGACATGTCACGTAATCCTAGACCATCTAGGTGACCTTCAAAAACTTTAGCCGGCAAGGTCTTTGTAAATGGATAAGCCAGGTTCTCTGCGGATGTAATCTTTGTCACGGTAACGTCTCCTTTCTGCACTATCTCCCTGATGAAATGATATTTCCTCTCTATATGTTTTCCCCTTTTGTGGGTTCTTGGTTCTTTGGAGTTTGCCACTGCATCACTATTATCGCAATAGAGTGTGAGTGGTCTATCCATATCTGGAACAACTTCCAGATCTCCTAAGAATTTACGGAGTCAAACTGCTTCCTTAGCTGCTTCACAAGCTGCTACATATTCAGCCTCCATGGTGGAGTCGGCAAAGCAAGATTGCTTTATACTCCGCCATACTATAGCCCCACCACATAGGGTGAACACTGATCCAGATGTAGATTTCCTAGAATCGACATCTGTCTGAAAATCTGAGTATGTATATCCCCTTAGGATCATATCCTCACCGGAATACACAAGCATATAATCTCTCGTTCTCTTAAGATACTTGAGAATGTGTTTCACAGCCACATAGTGATCCAATCATGGGTTTGACTGAAACCTACTGACTACTCCCACTGCAAAACAGATGTCCGGTCTCGTGCATAACATATCATACATGAGACTACCAACTGCTGTGGCGTATGTGATATGTTGTAGTGTTTCAATCAAGTCCCAAGATCAACAAACATGCATAAAAATGAGTTGAATACACAAAGGCGTAAGGCGGAATTCATACTCACAATGATTGGTTTGAGATGCAAAGAACATAAGTCTTTTTCTTGCTTCATCATGCTCGGTTTTCCCTTTTTGAACTGCTGTTGGGCGCATTTTTGGGCTGTGAAAATCCTCCATTTTCGGCCATTGAAGACCTCCATTAAAGCTCCAAGCTTTGATATTCCATGCTCACAAAATCACTTCCCTATCACCTTTGTATTCCTCCATGAGTGTGCTAGCACTTAGATCTTGCTACAAGATCAAAAGCTTCTCCATTTTGTGTGTGAAAACCAGAAAAATGGAGATGAAAATCGGTCACCATGACCGTGAGAAGAGAGAAGGTTTTTTTTTTTGGCTCAATTTTGCCTAAAAACGTATGTCTTCACTAGAGAGAGAGAGAAAAAAGCTTTTTCCTTTTCTTTATATATTTATTTCATTTACCAAGTAAAATAAATAAATAAACATATGTATTACTTTAATACAAAAGTCTATAATGCTTTTCATCATTTCTACTTTGTACTTTAAGTCACATCACATCACTTTAATAAAGTGACATGTTGTCAAGTCACATCACTCAAAGTGACAATTGATTTGACGCATGATGTGATTAGTGATTTGACGCTTGATGTGACTTGCGTGCCGCGCTCGAATTCGAAATACGAATGCGCTCGCAATCAATCTCGGGCTCGGGTTCGCTAATTCCAAATTAACGAATTTTCCATCGCGTCGTAATTAAATGATTACGCCTAGCTAATTCACTATTCACGTCGCTAACGAATTAATTCTAAATTAATTCGTTCGCCCGAATTAAAATCTAATTTTAATTCCGCGTCGAAATCCAATTTCTTATAATATATCTAATATATTATTTTATCGATTAATTCCAAATTAATCGTTCTCTCTCTTTAATTAATATTTTATCCCACATAAAATATCTCCGTAATTAATCCCAGATTAATTTTCTCTCTCTTCTAATTAATCCTAGATTAATTAAGTGCGAGTTATACATCATCGGTGAATCTTCAGGAAGCGACCCATGAGATCTGCGGATATGTTGGCAGTAAATACGGTCGTCGGATTATCCGAACACATAAGCACCTCGTACTACGTTTATACCGATTTACAAGACAAGGTTGGCTTCTAGCAAAACGCCATGCCTACCCAATTCTCCAGAAATATTCTTACAGGAATATATAGATCTGTATCAAGCGTAGTATA
Organism: Zanthoxylum bungeanum; assembly: GCA_019454045.1. Taxonomy (NCBI): domain Eukaryota; kingdom Viridiplantae; phylum Streptophyta; class Magnoliopsida; order Sapindales; family Rutaceae; genus Zanthoxylum; species Zanthoxylum bungeanum. The sequence continues at coordinate 37,562 of SKCR01046376.1, forward strand.
CCGTAGTATTGTGTATATCGGCCCAGTATCGGATAGTCACGTGCTAGGGCTGGGGCTGGATAAGTGTCTGCCCCGTCCGAAGCACATGTCGGATGTTTGGTAACTAGTCTCTGTAATCAGATATTCATGACCTGGTCATAATATCATGATTGGATGCACATCACTCAAGAGCACTAGTACCGTATCCTGCGTGACATCATCTCCACTATAACTGAAGTGATACTTCCGTCTTGACATCACACCCAATACACTACGACTCTCTGATAAACCCAGAAGTGGTGTACGCAGAACCGGTTAAAGCCCTGTACCACCAAGACGAAAGTCTATCGATTATCGTAAGTATTAGCTATGTAAGTCTCAGGTTAAGACCATACACACCTACCCTGATTTCGGCCTCCCATAGACACATAGTCATATACCAATGGGATTCCGAGGGGTCTATCCAGAGCGAAGCTGTTTCCCGTACCATCGGTGAACACAACCTCTTATCGCACTTGCATAAGTATCCAATACTTAAATATATGAGAACTATGCCGACGTGCCCTCACAACGCGCACAAGTGCAATACTAGCCTATTCCGCATTATCGATGTCCTGTCTCGATAATACTCCGGCTAGGGATATTTAATGATTAATCCTTCGTGGACTGATACTGTCTCATATCATTCTCAATCCAGGAACTAATCATAGGGACCTCTCTTCATTTAAATATCTATGGTGATCTAATCACAAATGATGAGAGTGCAATTTCCTTGTTACATAGTTAATTTGTACAACAACACCGTGATCTGTACAAATAGTGACGCTATGGGTCATTTTGTCCAACAATCTCCCACTTGGCACATAGCCAGTCACTCGAGTGTCCCACACCCGAACTATGTACGGTTCGCTCAAATTGCTGAGGAAAGGTTTTCGTCAGCGGATTTGCGTAATTATCTTCTGACGCGATTTATACGATCATCACATCGCCACGATGTATGATCCGAACGAATCAGATGATATAGAAGTATATATCTGGATCGTCGATGAGACCTTTAATTCCTTAGCCTGTGCTGACGCCTAGCTCAGCTGCTAAAAGAACTATATCTAATTTAATTAGATTTATTATCGATCCAAATGGCTTCTATTCCTGCCTCAGCTGCAGCAATAATCCGCATTTGTTGTTAATTCGGCAATAGTTATCTTGCTCGGAATATTTCCAGCTTACTGTCCCGTGTTCAAACTTTATAGTACCGCAGTATTTACTGGTTTGGAAACTTGCAACAGTGATCCTAGTCACTTCAAGTTCTCCTACTCCATAATTTAGGACAAGCATCTTTAGTTCTCTCAGATACTAACAAATGTTCTTAATCTTCAATCCAGTGACTATCACTTGGATTGACCCGATTGTGACTCCATATGCTCGAAGCGTATGAGACACCAATACAAGTACATTTTAAATGTACAATTTCCAGAGAGTGTTAACAACTCCAAATCTATCCAGTAGATCTTTATTCCTTGAATAAAGGTTGTTACTCCCCAGAATTCTACGGAGAATTTCTATGAAAGAATATCTATGAAAGCCAAGCTTTCATCAATTGCTTTATGGGAATTTCATTGTCAGTGCCCTCTCACTAACCTCCTTATATACACAAGAATTATTTCGTTTTGAGTCAAATCATAAACCATTATGATTATTTCAAAACGTCAGTTCCAAGAACCTTATGCTTGTTTCAATCCAAACATGGATCGAATAACCCGCAAACCTTGTTTGTCGGTTATACAAAATCGTCAGGATGTTGTAAGCATCCTCCAAAAGGTTTCCTTTTCAGGAAAGCGATTTTGATCTGCAACTGACACATTTCATAAATGAAATATGCAGTTATCAACAAGCATCTTCAAAATGGATTTACCATGGCAACAGGTAAAAGGTTGAACCGTTATTAAAACAATGTTGATAACGATACCTTTCCGTCAAAAGCCCACCTTTGTACGTTGTTATGTTGCCTTCCATGTATGTCTTCCTTGAAGACGTTTAATGTACCAATAGGCACAATGTCTTGTGGTAAAACAACTAGTATCCAAAATAGTTGTTATACATGGTATCCATTTCGGATTCATGACACTTTGTCATAATTGGAGTCGATACCTTGTATCACTACCTCATACGTAATCAGTTGGGTACCTTAAAAGATTAACATCTTTATGAGGTGAGATCAGAAACCCATACCCCAGGTGTTTTCTGACTCTATCTGATCTACGCAGTTCTTGTGTATTCGAAGATCAATGGTACAGTTTCATCATTGATGAACTATTTGTGTTCCATTAAGGACTTCGTGCCTAGAACAGTATTACTCCGATTTTCATTGAGTATCACTATCCTCCCACTGACCACTGCATATCGGTATTCCTCTCAGGAAAAACCGCATGGTGAGCAACAATCACATTGTTCTCATGTGAGATTTATAAGTACTATACTTATGGTTTCCCTTAGGATAACCTATATTGGTATTTATCCAATTTGGGTCCTTAGTTTGGTATCATCCAAACGTTATGCCTGGCATACCCAAATTATCAGGAATGAGAAACCTCGTTTCTTCCCTGTTCATATCCTATATGATATCTGTCAAACAGATTTATATGGAACCTTATTCTAAATAAGTTTTGCACTGTTAAAACTTATCCGTTGAAGGAAATGGTAGCTCAGAGTGACTCTTGATTAATCTTATCATGTCTAACATGATTCGGTTAATCCGTTCGGACACACCGTCACTTTGACGTGTTCCGAGAGGAGTCCTCATTTGAAAGAATACTATACTCTTTCAAGTACATATGAAACTTACTGCTTAAGTATTTTTTTCAATACGGTCTTACCGTGGCGGTATAATACTATAGCCGATCTGTTTGTCTATTTCGTGTCGAAACTCTAAAAGTTTCTGATTTGTGTTCTTCAAAAGAAACACATAACCATAACGTGATGCCACATCCGTTAAGGTCAAGAAATATTCATGTTCACATCTAGCCTAACTAGATATGGGCCCACTTACTTCACCATGAATAGGGCTAACAGATCGGTGGCACTTACACTATTACCTAGTGAACAGTGTTTTAGGTACTTTACCTAACAAACTAGATTCGTAGACTTTATTTGAATAGTCAAATCAGTCCTGGTATCCACTCTTCAAAAGTGTTGATATACGAGTCTTGTATAATTGTGTCCCAGACAACAATGCCACAAATAAGTCTCTATTGATCAAATCAATTTGAGCTATTTATTTGTCATTTTAATGTTTGAGATTTTATTTATATTCAAAATATAAATTCTGTTATTTACATCTAATGTATTTATCTCAGTATCATCTTTATATAATAAAACACTTAGTGTTCTATAATATAAAGGTTTATCCGCAACGGATTAAACACTGATATATAGATAATGTCTCTAGTCAAACTAGTTACATTATAACAGTTCCTAATTTAAGTATATACCCAAAGGGTAGTTCCTAAACTTAGGTATCTACGGTCGAAACAGCGACTTTCGTCCCGTTTCCGATTCGCAGAGCAATCTCAGCTTGAAGTCAGTATCCTGCTCAAAGCAGATTCTGAACATCAATACATATATTTTATGTACCACACTAAATATTTAAAATCTAATTTCAATACTAGCTGTGAACATAACTAAGACAAATATTTTTAAAGTTAGAGCCTCGCCCTTTCTTTAATTCCTTCGTGTCTGCCATATCCAAATGGTAGTCACTTTGGGATATGTCAATTATTCTTTCAATATTTCAGAAACCTTAGGCCAAGCCTTGGGTTCTTAGAATATCGAAACGATGTGCACCTCGTGCTACATGCCCAATTGCACACTTTGACTTTATCTCCTATAGAATAGTCAATTAATTCTCCAAGAATTATAAATTGCAATTTTAATACTTCTTAAATCTAAAATTAGATTTATGACAAGTATATTAAATTAAGCATTAAAGTCATCATCACATAAATCTTTCAAAGATTTTATGCTCTACTTATTTTGCTTAATTTTGGGCTTAAGGTATAATAAGTTATTTTATCAAATAAAGTAACCTTATTTATTCCCAATTTGAAAATTAATCATTTAAATATTTTAATCCCAGATTATATTTTAAATATCCAACTTTTCTATATTTTATCTTGATTACAATAGTCCAACTATTTAATCAACGATTAGTGGTACTATATATATTATAATGATTATAATAGTCCAACTATATAATCAAATATAATCCAAATTAATTAACCTCAATTACATTGATTACTATAATCTAATTATAAAATCAACTGTAAACTGAAATTAATTAATTCAAATACATTGATTAATATAATCCAATTATATATAATCAAGTATAATACAGTCCAACTGTTTATTAAAACAACAATTTAAATATTAGTCGAACTAACATTTAATATTACGACGAAATAATTTAAATGAGCGCGTATGGCGAGTAATTGAACGAGTATTGCAAATTCAATTCTTGCCTCCCACTATTTTTCGTCGAGCCTCTAACCCTCTGTCGAGTACTCGAGAAACCGTGTTTCCTAGTAGGCTAGGATCTGACCGGCGTAAACACACACGTATAACGCAAGCGTACGTATCGTTCAAGTAGTATAAAAAGTATCGATCCCACGAGGACTTAATACCGAAGTTATTAATTTTATGAGGTTAAATGATTACTAGTATCTAACAAGTTATTTAATTGATTTGAAATAGCGACGATTCTAAATTTAAAGACAATAAAATAAAATTGTTGGAAGGTAGATTTTAAGAAAATTCAATATTAAAAACTATCTAGGGTTGTGATTTATTCCAATATTAATTAAAGATAAAGTGGTTATATTATAATTGGGTAATTTATTGATTTATTAACCTGGAACACTATTGTATGTAAAAGCATCTTCCGATGGTCAATTACAAATACCTAGTATAATCCAATTGAACCATATGTCTATGTCAACCAAATTACCTAGATTCATTATGATTAAGTTCCAATTAAGACTACCCCGCCTGACAGGTATATTCCTATCCTGTAAGGAAATCTATTGAAAGGGTTATCTATCCTTAAGGAAGATCGTGGGCTATTGAATCTAAGGTCTTAAACTTAAAATCCCTATGTCTAGTTCATTTTAAGTTTACCTAATCAATTTAATTAATGGCCAGTTAATTAAAGAACATTAAGATTAAGACTCAATAAATAAATCTTTATATTACCCAAATTATTATCTAACCCTTATAAACCCGTGACATTGAATTTCATCACAACCCTAGATACTAACTTAGTTATTACACATAGCTAGGGCTGGTAAAAACTTGAAAATAAAAGACATAAAATGCTGAAAAATAATTGCGTTAAAATAAATACTGAAAAGTAAAAAAATAATAAAAATAAAATGCTAAGGTAAAAGGAATTACTTTTACTATTACTAATTTAGATATCTCCAATAAAATAATATATAAACTTGTGATATTATTTAACCAACCGACCAATCTAGCGGTATCCTGATAAGTCCAACCAGCCATATAGGCGGTAATATTTGTCCATAATCCAGCCATAAAGGCGGTACCAAAATAAATTTATCAACCGACCAATCTGGCGGTGTCCTTGATTAATCAGGTTTAAACCAACAGAAAATAAATATACCAACCGACCAATATAGCGGTATCATTGATTAATCAGGTTTAAACCAGATAAAATAAATTATCAACCGACCAATCTGGCGGTATCATTGATTAATCAGGTTCAAACCAACAGAAAAAAATATACCAACCGACCAATATAGCGGTTTCTTTATTAAGTCAGGTTTAAACCAGATTAAATAAATTTCCCAACCGACCAATCTGGCGGTATCCTTTATTAATCAGTATTTTAATTAGTAAATATATTATTTTTAAGGGAGATTAAACTAAGAGCAACAGTAAAAGAATTACCTTTCACCTTAGCTGGGGAAATTACCTCATCATGGTAAATAGTAAAACTGTAAAAAAAATAAAGAAAAAGTAATTATATATTACAAAAAGTAATTAAAATTAAATTACAAAAGTAAAAAAAATTAAAAACTAAAATTTTTTTAGAGAGAGAAACTCTCTTTACACGGAATTTAGAGAGAGAGAAGAACAACTGAAAAATGAAAATTCGCGCAATATTTATAGAAAATTTTGCCTTCAGCGTCGCGACGCCAGGTCTGCGTCGCGACGCTGGAATAGTAAGACGTGGCACGCGCTGAGAAGGCGACACGTGGCATGGCGGCTGACTGTTCACGCGACACGTGGCAAGGCGGCTAAGACTCAATTATTGTGATGACGTCATTGATGACGTGGCGATGACGTGGCGAAGGCGTGTGTTGCAATTGTCGGCACAATAGGATTGCGACACGTGGCGACACGTGTCACGCTGTGATTGGCGGATGCTGACGTGGCAAGTTGACTTAGTTGACCCGCTGACATGGCTGATGACGTGGCATGACACATGGCAAAGTTGACTCGTTGACCGCTGACGTGGCTGATGACGAGGCGACACGTGTCAAGTCTGAGTGTCGGCAGCATGTGATGTTGACACGTGTCACGGCGCACGTTAGCAGATTGGATGTGATGGTGACACATGGCACGGTGCATTTTAGCAAAGTCAAACTTCTCAAATTCTGACATGTTGACCCGGCGCACTTTAGCAGATTCGGCGCATGCTGGGCGTCGCGACGCGGAAGGTCTGCGGCGGCGCGACGCTGGAAATTACCAAAATGCCCTTTTTCGACATTTTCACTGTTTTACTCCAAATCACCTCCAGAATGTAACCTGTGAAACTTTTTTATCTACAAAATAACACAAAACACATCAAAACATTCAGAAACTCAAGAAACTATACAAAATATTAGATTAAATGAGTGGGAAATAGTGATATAAATACCACTCATCACACCCCCAAACCTAACATTTTGCTAGTCCTCGAGCAAAATACAAAATAAAATAACAGAATAAAATTTAACTAAGCCATTTTCGTAGGGATCACGGTTGCATTTAGCATATGCAACAAGCCTTTAAACCCCTAGGTGTCCCTAGTGGACGAGTTGTAGTCTCGTGAGGGTTTACAGCAATGATACCCACAAACATTTTACAAAAGTAAAAAAAAAAGGTATTAAAACTAATGCACACAAAAGCAAAAAGACAAGCGAAAAGAGAATAAAGAAGATAGTAACTAATCAGGTGAAACTTCTACTACAAGTTACTAATTGTTTTGTTTCTTTCTAAATTACTAAATAAGTAAATTCTCCGATTATTTTTACCATTCTCCATATACACAGCCAACATAATATTAAATAAACTCTTTTTGCCCACATCAGTCATAAGTGCAGTTGATAAGAGAGTAATATTTTGTCCTAAAGTCTATCAGATTTCACATCTTTTTGTAGCAATGGAATAATTTTTAGATTTCAGATTTTTTTTCTTTGCCTTTTTGAATTTGACTTTTTATTTATTTACAATACCTTCCGTCTATGTAGCAAGCTTTGGGTTGGTGACTCCCAAACCAGTTGGCTTTAGGGCACCAGGTGTTAAGACACCCTACGAACTTAATTACTCAGACTTCAGATATAAATATATATATATTTTTTGCAGTATCTTTGATCCATGTAGCGAGCTTTGGGCCAATGACTCCCAAACCAGTATGTTTTAGGGCACTAGTGTTGGACAAAATGACCCATAGCGTCACTATTTGCACAGATCATTGTGTTGTTGTAGCAAATTAACTATGTAACAAGGAAATTGCACTCTCGTCATTTGTGATTAGATCACCTTAGATATATAAATGAAGAGAGGTCCCTATGATTAGTTCCTGGATTGAGATGATATGAGACAGTATCAGTCCATGAAGGATTAATCATTAAATATCCCTAGCCGTAGTATTATCGAGACTGGACATCGATAATGCGGAATAGGCTAGTATTGCACTTGTGCGCGTTGTGAGGGCACAACGGCATAGTTCTCATATATATAAGTATTGGATACTTGTGCAAGTGCGATAGGAGGTCGTGTTTCACCGATGGTACGGGAAACAGCTTCGCTCTGGATAGACCCTTCGGAATCCCATTGGTATTATGACTAGGTGTCTATGGGAGGCCGAAATCAAGGTAGGTGTGTATAGTCTTAACCTGAGACTTACATCGCTAATACTTACGACAATCGGTAAACTTTGGTTTTGGTGGTGGGGGATCTTAACTGGTTCTGTGTTCACCTCTTCTGGGTTTATCAGGAATCGTAGTGTATTGGATGTGATGTCAAGACGGAAGTGTCACTCCAGTCATAATGGAGATGATGTCACGCAGGATACGGTATTAGTGCTCTTTTAGTGATGCGCATCCAATCGTGATATTATGACCAGGTCATGAATATCCGATTATAGAGACTAGTTACCAGACATCCGATATGTGTTTCGGACGGGGCAGACACTTATCCAGCCCCAGCCCTAGCACGTGATTATCCGATACTGGGCCAATGCACAATACAATTGTATACTACGCTTGATACAGATCTAGATATTCTTTGATGAATATGTCCGGAGAACCTGGGAAGACTTGGTGCTTTGCTAGGAGTCGACCTTGTCTCGTAAATCGGTAGAACGTAGTACTTGGTACGTACGTGATTCGGATACTCCGACGACCGTATTTACTGCCAGATTATCCGGGGATCTCATGGGTCGCTTCCCGATAATCCACCGATGACGCACAACTCGCACTCTTGAATAATCTGGGATTATAATAGAAGAGAGAGAAAATTAATCTAGGATTAATAACGGAGATATTTTATCCGGGATAAAATATCGTCTAAAGAGAGAGAACGATTAATTTGGAATTAATCGAATTAATATATTCGATATATTAATGAAATTAGATTTCGACGCGGATTAAAATTAGATTTTAATTCGGGCAAACGAGTTAATTCAGAATTAATTCGTTAGCGACGTAAATAATAATTTCGCCAGGCGCAATTATTTATTTAAATTCGATTGAATTAACGTCGCGACGTAAGCTCGGTATTTCGGAAATATCGAACCCGAACGCGTGAGTGCACGTGGGCCCACTTTCATTTGGAAACGTGTGGGGCCCACATGACACATGTCATATTATGCTTATTTGACACTCTAATGCTTTGCATGGAGATTGTGTACATTGCACTCAATGGTAATGCATGGAATGAAGTGTTTGACACTCTAAGCTATTGCATGTGTGTGTCATAATTTATTATTAATTTATAAATATGGCATAAATATAAATTGATTTTTGGTAAATCATTATTTAACTTAACACAACTTCTTCTCTCTCAAATTTCTCTCTTCTAGCTCACGCCCAAATGAAGATATGTTACTGGTTTTGGAAGCCAGAAACCGTGAGCAAAAGGGAAGCAAAGAGTGGTTTCTCATGGTGAGAAATCAAGTGCTAGCACACTACGAGTCTTGCGAAGGTGGTAGGGAGGTTCCCCCATGAGACGGGATCCATCCGACGAAGATGGAGCTCCGTTTCTTCACTTATTTTCTGTTTTTGTAGGCAAGTGGACTGATGCAGTGATCTTACAAAGGCAGTGCGTTTTTGGGCTTGAATCGTCTCCAAATCGACTCTACCGATCAATGTGAGTATTCCGCTACCTCCGTTGATGTGTTCACACATAATTTCATGTCTTGTTTGATCTTGGGACCTTATAGAAAACCAACAATGGCATCATGAGCTAAAGTTGCAAGCATGAAATTTGTAGGGGTTTTAAAATTTGGGTAAATGTTTGTTGAGCATGATTTGAATGAATTGTTTGTTTGAGTATGCTTATAACATGTTTAAATTCATTTTGGTTGGACTAATTTGATGAAAAATGATTTGGAATTATTTTCCCCAAATATTTCATGTTGGCCGAATGGTAATTGATTTTGAATCATTGGAATTTTGTTGATTTTAATTCATTGGATGAGTTAAAATCATGTAGGATGATGTTAATTAATGTCAATTGGATTGTACTTTGAATTGAACATAAACCCTAAATTCCATGTGTTGGCCGAATGGTATATGCCCTTAATGTCTTGGTGTTTTTGGTTTTGTGAAATTGGATGTGTATGAAATCATTCGGGAAGTTAATACGTTGTCGATTGTGTAATTAATCGGATTGAATTCAAATCGGACAAAATAACCTTCCTTGGCCGAGAGCATGAAAGCATGTATATGGGTTTGATTTTTCATTATGTGTGTTTGACATGTGATAATGAATTGAGCATGATTAATTGGACTAATTTGGTGCTTCGGAAATATGATTTAGTCGATTAATCATATAATGCACTTTTGGTAATTAAATTGTGAAAATTGGATTTTTGGATTTAATTAATTGGGCCTAATTTTGGAAATTAGAATTTAATGTTGTAATTGGGCCTTTGGGCTTGATTTATCAAGTTTGGTTTAGGCCAAGTGGATTGGATCCAATTGGGCCCAAAACCTTAACCATAAAGCCCAATTGCGACTAATGAACCTTTAATGTTTAATTGGGCCTAATGGGCCGAAATTGATTTCTAAGGCATTTTGGGTGATTCCACTATTGGGCTTTGGTTGCCGAAGCCCATGCCTAAAGAAATTAATTGAAGCCCATTAGACTTGAATTAAATTGACGTTGGACGTTAATCGGACTTTGAGTCCCGACGCGATTGAATTGGAATTTAAATCGTAAAAGGTTTATTATATAAAGTGCAATGTTAATTTGGAATTGAATAGTGAATTAGTATTAAATACATGTTAAATTTGATTTAATGATGTAGTTTAATTTAATTCATGAATTCGTACTTTGAGTACTTATTCGCAAAAACGAGTTTGACTCGAACAAAATCAAATCGTTGTTTGAACATTGGATGATCACTTAATTATCAGATTAATTAATTTGATTAGATTGATTGATAGCATGCTTATATGTGTGAATACATGGTTGTGTTGAATGAATAATGTATATCGGATGGATATTAGTCGGGTGGGCAATTTTAGAAATTGTTGTAATAAATTCGATTTATTAAATTGGACCTGCGTGTCCAGCCTTATCACCTTCTTTCTCTTTGTATTCTCTTCTCACCTATTCCCCTCTATGTATATGAGGTTTCTTTAGAAGTGTAGTGTAACGGGTAGAAGTAGTAAGTGCTAGCTTGAGTGAGAAAGGGAGAGATTTGATCTAGGATCAATGTGTTAAGTATCCATCCGCATATCATTATTATTTTATTTCATACTCGCTTTATTATGTATTTAGAATGCATGTTTAAGGGTGTATGATGATGAGACCTAACAAAGATAATTAAATTGGTAGCCAATTTGCACGCGAAAATCCCTCAATCTATATTAAGCGATTATCCTTCCATTGAATGATTCTTGTTCAAGATCCGAAGTTGGCATTGGTTTTTTGACCAAAGTCAAGACCTTTGTCAATCAAGGATGTACTTGAATCATGAGAGTTTTGTTGCATATCGGGTGTCTTGTCCAAATCGTGATTTTTATTGACCAAAGTCAGATCACTTTTTGTCCAATGACATTGATTACGAAACTTCCTCGTCAATGGGTCCCGCTTAACTGGATCATTAGGTTTGTGTTTGGCCAAAGCCAAGGCCTAAATGATTCGGAGGATAGGTTAGGAAAATGTATGGATACATTGACATTATACATATGTTTCGGACTTGGATGTCCACCTAACCGGATCTAGGAATGGATGAGATCCAATTGATCTGAGAGATCTACCTAGTTAATAGCATACAGCTTTTTATTGGCCAAAGTCAGGTTGTGTGTTATTTAATAGGATCCTAGCCCACTAGGAAACACGGTTTCCCGAGTACTCCACAGAGGGTTAGAGGCTCGACGAAAAATAGTGGGAGGCAAGTATTGAATTTGCAACATTCGTTCAATTACTCGCTAAACACGCTCATTTTATTTTACTCGTCATATTAATTAAAAGTATTAGTCGGACTAATATTTTATGTTGTTTTAAAAATATATATAGTTGGACTATATACAAACATTCAATATATAGTTGATTTTATAATTGGATTATAGTAAGTAATCAATATTGAATTAAAATGATAGTTGATTTTATAATTGGATTATAGTAATCAATATCAAAATTATAGTTGATTAAATAATTGGATTATTGTAATCATTATAAATAGTACCTTATTATATTGATTAAATAGTTGGACTATTGAAATCAAGAAAGAATTGAAAGGTTGAATATTTAAAATATATAATCCTTGGATTAAATGTTTTAAATGATTTAATTTTCAATTGGGAATTAATAATAGGTTAATTTATTTGATAAAATAACTTATTATGACTAAGCCCATAATTAAGCAAATAGTAGAGCATAAAGTCTTTGGAAGATTTATGTGATGATGACTTTAGTGCTTAATTAATATACTTATAATAAATCTATCTTTAGATTTAAAAGTATTAAAATTGCAATTAATAATTCTTGGAGAATTAATTGACTATTCTAGTGGAGAAAAGTCAAAGTTTGCAATTGGGCATGTAGCACAAGGTGCACATCGTTTCGATATTCCGAAACCCAAGGCTTGGCCAAAGGTTTTTGAAATATTGAAAAGGATAATTGACATATCCCAAAGTGACTACCATTTGGATATGGAAGACACGAAGGATTTAAAGAAAGGGCGAGGCTCTAACTTTAAAATATTTGTCAAAGTTATGTTCACTACTAGTATTAAAATTGGATTTTAAATACTTAGTGTGGTACATAAAATATATGTATTGACGTTCAGAATCCGCTGTGAGCTGGATACTGGCTTCAAGCCGAGATTTCTCTGCGAATTGGAAACGGGACGAAAGTCGCTGTTTCGACCGTAGATACCTAAGTTTAGGAACTGCCTTTGGGTATGTACTTAAATTAGGAAATGTTATAATGTAACTAGTTTTATCTAGAGACATTATCTCTATATCAGTGTTTAATCCATTGCGGATAAAACCTTTATATTCTAGAACACTAAAGTGTTTCAATATATAAAGATGATACTGAGATACATACATTGGATGTAAATAACAGAATTTATATTTTGAATATAAATAAAATCTCAAACATATAAAATGACAAATAAATAGCTCATATTGATTTGATCAATAGAGACTTATTTGTGGCATTGTTGTCTAGGACACAATTAAAGAAGACTCGTATATCCACACTTTTTAAGAGTGGGTACTAGGACTGATTTGACTATTCAAATAAGGTCTACGAATCTAGTTTATTAGGTTAAATACCTAAAATACTATTTACTTGGTAATAGTAAAAGGGCCACCGATCTGTTAGCCCTATTCATGGTGAAGTAAGTGGGCCCATATCTAGCTAGGCTAGATGTTAACATGAATATTTCGTGACCTTAACGGATGTGACATCACGTTGTGGTTATGTGTTTCTTTTGAAGAACACAAATCGGAAACTTTTAGAGTTTCGACACGAAATAGACAAACAGATCGGCTATAGTATTATTCCGCCACGGTAATACCGTAATGGAAAATACTTAAGCAGTAAGTTTCATACGTACATGAAAGAGTATGGTATTCTTTCAGATGAGGACTCCTCTCGAGACACGTCAGTTAGACGGTGTGTCTGAACTAAAAACTGAATTTTGTTGGACAAGATAAGGTTTATCACGAGTCGCTCTGAGCTACTATTTCCTTCAACAGGATATGTATTAACAGTGCAAAAACTTATTTAGAATAAGGTTCCATATAAATCTGTTTGACAGATATCATATAGGATATGAACAGGGAAGAAACGAGGTTTCTCATTCCTGATAATTTGGGTATGCCAGGCATAGCGTTTGGATGATACCAAACTAAGGACCCAAATTGGATAAGTGCCAATATAGGTTATCTTAAGGGAAACCTTAAGTATAATACTTATAAATCCCACATGAGAACAATATAATTGTTGCTCACCATGCGGTTTTCCTGAGAGGAATACCGATATGCAGTGGTCAGTGGGAGGATAGTGATACTCGATGAAAATCGGAGTAATACTGTTCAAGGCACGAAGTCCTTAATGGAACACAAATAGTTCATCTATGATGAAACTATACCATTAATCTTCAAATACACAAGAACTTCGTAGATCGGATAGAGTCAGAAAACAACCTAGGGTATGGGTTTCTGATCTCACCCATAAAGATGTCAATCTTATGGAGGTGTACCATCCGACTACGTTATGAGGAAGTGATACGAGGTATCGACTCCCTGTTATGGCAAAGTGCCATGAGTCCGAAATGGATTCCATGTATAACAACTATGTTTGGATACTAGTTGTTGTACCACAAGGCGTTGTGCCTATGGTACATTAAACGTCTTCAAGGAAGACATACATGGAAGGCAACATACCAACGTGCAAAGCTAAGGTTTTGACGGAAAGGTATCGTTATCAACATTATGTTAATAACGGTTCAACCTTTTACCTGTTGCCATGGTAAATCCATTTTGAAGATGCTTATTGATAACTATATATTTCATTTATGAAATATGTTAGTTACAAATCAAAATCGCTTTCCTGAAAAGGAAACCTTTTGGAGGATGTTTACAACATCCTGACGATTTTGTATAACCGACAAACAAGGTTTGCGGGTTATTCGATCCATGTTTGGATTGATGCAAGCATAAGGTTCTTGGAACTGTTGTTTTGAAATAATCATAATGGTTTATGATTTGACTCAAAACGAAATAATTCTTGTGTATATAAGGAGGTTAGTGGGAGAGCGCACTGACAGTGAAATTCCCATAAAACTATTGTTGAAAGCTTGGCTTTCAATAGAAATTCTCGTAGTAGAATTCTGGGGAGTAACAACCTTTATTCAAGGAATAAAGATCTACTGGGATAGATTTGGAGTTGTTAACACTCTCTGGGAAATTGTACATTTAAAATGTACTTGTATTGGTGTCTCATACGCTTCAAGCATATGGAGTCACAATCAGGTCAATCCAAGTGACAGTCACTGGATTGAAGTTAAGAACATCTGTTAGTATCTCTGAGAACTAAAGATGCTATCTTTTACTATGGAGAAGGAGAACTTGAAGTGACTGGGATCACTGCAGCAAGTTTCCAAACAATTAAATACTACGGTACTATAAAGTTTGAACACCGGGACAGTGAGCTGGAAATCTTCCAAGCAAGATAACTGTTGCCAAATAAACAACAAATGCGGATTATTGCTGCAGCTGAGGCAGCAATAGAAGCCATTGGGATCAAAATAAATCTAATTAGATTAGATATAGTTCTGTTAGCAGCTGAGCTAGGCGTCAGCACAGGCTAAGGAATTAAAGGTCTCATCGACGATCCAGATATATACTATCATCTGATTCGTTCGGATCATACATCGTGGCGATGTGATGATCGTATAAATCGCGTCAAACGATAATCGAACAAATCCGCTGACGAAAACCTTTCCTCAGCAATTTGAGCGAACCGTACATAGTTCAGGTGTAGGACACTTGAGTGACTCGCAATGTGCCAAGTGGGAGATTGTTGGACAAAATGACCCATAGCGTCACTATTTGCACAGATCATTGTGTTGTTGTAGCAAATTAACTATGTAACAAGGAAATTGCACTCTCGTCATTTGTGATTAGATCACCTTAGATATATAAATGAAGAGAGGTCCCTATGATTAGTCCTGGATTGAGATGATATAGTATCAGTCCTGGATTCAGATTATATACAGTCATATATATTAATATATCGTAGAATCGAGACTGGACATCGATAATGCGGAATAGGCTAGTATTGCACTTGTGCGCGTTGTGAGGGCACAACGGCATAGTTCTCATATATATAAGTATTGGATACTTGTGCAAGTGCGATAGGAGGTCGTGTTTCACCGATGGTACGGGAAACAGCTTCGCTCTGGATAGACCCTTCGGAATCCCATTGGTATTATGACTAGGTGTCTATGGGAGGCCGAAATCAAGGTAGGTGTGTATAGTCTTAACCTGAGACTTACATCGCTAATACTTACGACAATCGGTAAACTTTGGTTTTGGTGGTGGGGGATCTTAACTGGTTCTGTGTTCACCTCTTCTGGGTTTATCAGGAATCGTAGTGTATTGGATGTGATGTCAAGACGGAAGTGTCACTCCAGTCATAATGGAGATGATGTCACGCAGGATACGGTATTAGTATCTTTTAGTGATGCGCATCCAATCGTGATATTATGACCAGGTCATGAATATCCGATTATAGAGACTAGTTACCAGACATCCGATATGTGTTTCGGACGGGGCAGACACTTATCCAGCCCCAGCCCTAGCACGTGATTATCCGATACTGGGCCAATATGCACAATACAATTGTATACTACGCTTGATACAGATCTAGATATTCTTTGATGAATATGTCCGGAGAACCTGGGAAGACTTGGTGCTTTGCTAGGAGTCGACCTTGTCTCGTAAATCGGTAGAACGTAGTACTTGGTACGTTCGTGATTCGGATACTCCGACGACCGTATTTACTGCCAGATTATCCGGGGATCTCATGGGTCGCTTCCCGATAATCCACCGATGACGCACAACTCGCACTCTTGAATAATCTGGGATTATAATAGAAGAGAGAGAAAATTAATCTAGGATTAATAACGGAGATATTTTATCCGGGATAAAATATCGTCTAAAGAGAGAGAACGATTAATTTGGAATTAATCGATGAATTAATATATTCGATATATTAAATGAAATTAGATTTCGACGCGGAATTAAAATTAGATTTTAATTCGGGCAAACGAGTTAATTCAGAATTAATTCGTTAGCGACGTAAATAATAATTTCGCCAGGCGCAATTATTTATTTAAATTCGATTGAATTAACGTCGCGACGTAAGCTCGGTATTTCGGAAATATCGAACCCGAACGCGTGAGTGCACGTGGGCCCACTTTCATTTGGAAACGTGTGGGGCCCACATGACACATGTCATATTATGCTTATTTGACACTCTAATGCTTTGCATGGAGATTGTGTACATTGCACTCAATGGTAATGCATGGAATGAAGTGTTTGACACTCTAAGCTATTGCATGTGTTGTGTCATAAATTTATTATTAATTTAATAAATTATGGCATAAATATAAATTGATTTTTGGCATAAATATTCAAATTTCTCTCTTCTAGCTCACGCCCAAATGAAGATATGTTACTGGTTTTGGAAGCCAGAAACCGTGAGCAAAAGGGAAGCAAAGAGTGGTTTCTCATGGTGAGAAATCAAGTGCTAGCACACTACGAGTCTTGCGAAGGTGGTAGGGAGGTTCCCCCATGAGACGGGATCCATCCGACGAAGATTGGAGCTCCGTTTCTTCACTTAATTTTCTGTTTTTGTAGGCAATGGACTGCTGCAGTGAGCTTACAAAGGCAGTGCGTTTTTGGGCTTGAATCGTCTCCAAATCGACTCTACCGATCAATGTGAGTATTCCGCTACCTCCGTTGATGTGTTCACACATAATTTCATGTCTTGTTTGACCTTGGGACCTTATAGAAAAACAACAACTAGGTGTTAAAACACCCTTACAGACTTAATAACCCGGATCTTAGATACTTTATTTTTTTCATCAGAAATTTTATTTTATTTTATTTTATTCCATTACTATTTATAGAGGCTTCCTCCAATTAAACTAGAGCACGGAATATTACAAACTTTTCAATTACAGCTCATGTCTGTATGTTACTATGCATGTTGATAATACCTGTCAAATGAGCATATGAAGATTCATTTTAGTCAGTATTATGGAGAATTCACAAATTAAATAATTCAAAAGGAAATAAACAAAAATTAACGTATTTCGAAATAAATGGTTTGAAATACGTCTCAAGAGTGGAAACTCCTTACTCGGCTATTTCTTACCAATTTCACCTTTTTAGTTAAAATAAAAAAAAAAAAAAAACAAAAATGCAAAATATTTTTGTAATTTTTGAAAATTTTTCAATTTTTTTGTATTTTTCGAAAAATTTTGGAATAAAAATAAAAACACAATACAAACAAGTACTATTAACTATACCTCACCCCCAAACCTAAATGAGACATTGTCCCCAATGTCTTAAACAGTAGAAGAAGAGTTTATAAAATAATACCTGATTAGCTGAAATTCTACAGGAAAATTACAGGTTAAGATCCAGATTAATTCTACGCCTCTTACCACGATCGTCCTTGGACCAATTTATCTTTGATATGATAGGGTCAACTTTTGGTTCATAGGCTATAAGTTGGTCAATTAGATCTTGAGCAGTTCTGGCAGTAAAGAGGAGTTCTTTTAAAGGTTTTGACACGAACCCGTTTCTTCGAGCATCATCAAGAAACACACAAAGAAAATCATAAAACCTATCAACGTTGTACAGCCCAATTGGTTTCTGGTGTATGTTTAGGTTCGCCCAAGATAGTACAATAAAAATTTCCTCCAATGTGCCCAAGCCACCTGGCAAAGCAATAAAAGCATCAGCACGGTTAATCATTTCTACCAGACGTTCAGACATACCTGGCACGATCAGTTCCTCTCCGTTTGTTGGTTCAATAAGATTTGCTTCTGCCAAGGGTTTTGGGATGATTCCCAAAACATGATTGCCTCCTTCCTGTACAGTCTTTGAAACAATCCCCATTAGTCCAAGATTACCTCCGCCATATATTAAGTGTATATTCCTTGCGGCTAAGACTCGACCCAATTCCTGTGTTGCTTCTATGTATTGTGGTTTAGTACCAACAGTACTACCGTAAAACACACAGATGTTTTCAACTCGTTTTCTTGAAGTGGTTTCCATTTTTTACTCTGGATGTCTTCAAAAGTGCAATGATGAGTTGAATTTATAATACCTGAAAAAAGGTGAGTAAAAATAGCACAAGTATCTTCCAAAGGACGATTAGTAGCAAAATAGATCGTGATAGTCAACAAGATCTGGATCCTGTCGGAGAAAATAAAAGAAAACAACAAAACAAATTACAATTATTAGGAAAAAAAAACAAAGAGATATAATATTTACAAATAACGGGCTTGATTGACGTCTATGCGTCAGGGACAAGCTTCCCATCCAATTTTCTTATAAATTGGCAAACAGGGTCTTTTTGAGTCAGATTCCCGAGACTTAACTGTTGTCTTTCTTTTTGAAATTGTGTATGTAATTTGCGAAAAGCTATGTGAACATGTCCACCGGGATGCGTCTCAAGAGTCAAAGATATATCATCTAAAGACTCCTTACTCAAGCCATCCCTAATGAATTCAATTTTTTCTTCGCGATTAATAGACACCATTCCTAAAGAACGACAACGAGTATTGCAATTCCATCGTGCACATTTGTAACAAACACCCATTTGTTTAGCTCTACGTTTCTTTGCATAGGTGCTTCTTCCAAAACCAGGCAGATGTGAAATAAAAGATTCAGAAGACTCACCTGCCAATCGGATTCGTGCTTCAATTACCCAACGAATATCATTGGGCACACCATGGATCATCAGTAGTCTCATTCGTTCCAAGCGAGCTTTGTAAACTTTCAATAGAGATTTTTGTGGGAGAGAAGGAAATTGCTTGTGAAGATTTGCGAGAGCATCTTCCATCTTGAAATGACCTAATCTGCAAAAACTAAACACACAAAATTAAATCACACCAAATCACAATATATACAAAAATTGCATGGGTTGCCTCACTGCGAGCGCTAAGTTTTAAGTCGTCAGCTAGACGTTACTTCTTGAACGTTTATGCTGGATCTGAAAGTGTGACACTTTCTTTTTGTCGCCCAAATGATTCTCCCCAGTAGTGCTTGACACGCTGACTGTTAACTTTGAATGTGTTGTTGGTATTGGGATCCAGTAACTCAACAGCTCCATATGGTAAAACCTGAGTGATCACAAATGGTCCAGACCACCTAGATTTCAACTTTCCTGGGAAAAGTTTCAACCTCGAATTGTACAACAACACCTGCTGCCTTGGTTCCAACTGTCTGTGCACTATTTTTCGGTCATGCCATTTCTTTGTCTTTTCCTTGTATAATTTGGCATTGTCATAAACCTGTAGGCGAAATTCTTCTAATTCGTTGAGTTGGTGAAGTCTTTTCTCTCCTGCAGCTTGTGAGTCAAAATTCAACTTCTTCAGTGCCCAGTACGCCTTGTGTTCAAGCTCAACTGGCAGATGGCATGCTTTCCCAAACACCAATCGATATGGGGACATACCAATGGGTGTCTTGTAAGCTGTCCTGTAGGCCCATAATGCATCATCTAGTTTTGTTGACCAGTCCCTCCTTGTTGATCCAACGGTTCTTTCTAGGATTCTTTTGATTTCCCTGTTTGAAACCTCAACCTGTCCATTTGACTGTGGATGGTAAGCTGTGGCAACTTTGTGTGTTACTCCGTATTTGGATAGGAGTGCATCGAAGTATTTGTTGCAGAAATGTGAGCCACCATCGCTGATAATTGCCCGAGGTGTTCCGAATCGAGTGAAAATGTTCTTTTTCAGGAATTTGATCACAACTTTTGAATCATTGGATGGCAGTGCAATTGCTTCGACCCATTTGGAGACGTAGTCTACAGCAACCAGGATGTACAAGTTTCCAAATGATGGAACAAAGGGTCCCATGAAATCAATACCCCATACATCAGATATTTCCACTTCTAGAATGTTTTGCAATGGTCCTTCGTTTCTCCTCGAAATATTCCCTGTTCTCTGGCACCTGTCACATTGAAAAGCAAAAAGATAAGCATCTTTAAAAAGTGTGGGCCAGAATAAACCTGATTGAAGGACTTTGGCTGCAGTTTTGTTTCCGATGAAGTGTCCGCCATATGGTGATGAATGACAGTGTTGCAAAACACTGTTGATTTCTTCCTGTGGAACACATCGTCTTAGTAGTTGATCAGCACACCGTTTGAACACGTACGGTTCATCCCAGACATAATGTTTGACTTCTTTGAAGAACTTCTTCCGTTGCTGAGTTGTCCATTCCAACGGCCATTTTCCTGTCACAATATAATTGACATAGTCAGCATACCAAGGGACTTCCTGTTGATTTATGGAAAACAATTGTTCATCTGGAAAAGTTTCTTTGATTGAAGGATCTTTGTCAGCTGTTTCTCCATTCTCGAGCCTCGATAGATGATCTGCCACCTGATTCTCTGTTCCTTTCCTGTCTCGAATCTCCACGTCGAATTCTTGCAGAAGAAGTATCCAACGAATCAATCTAGGTTTGGCATCTTTCTTTGTGATCAGATATTTGATTGCTGAATGATCTGTGTAGACCACCACTTTGGGACCCACAGATAAGAGCGGAATTTGTCAAAAGCATACACAACTGCGAGCAACTCCTTTTCGGTGGTTGTGTAGTTGAGTTGAGCTTCATTCAGAGTTCTGCTGGAGTAGTAAATGGTGTGGAAAATCTTTGCTTTGCGTTGTCCCAAAACTGCACCTACAGCAAAATCACTAGCATCACACATTACCTCGAATGGAAGGGTCCAATCTGGTGCTACAATGATGGGGGCAGAAATCAGCTTCTGTTTTAAGATTTCAAAGGCTTTCTGGCATTCTGTGGTGAAGTTGAAAGGCACATCTTTCTCCAGAAGATTACAAAGAGGTTTAGCAATCTTGGAAAAGTCTTTGATAAATCTCCTGTAAAAACCTGCATGTCCAAGAAAACTTCGAATACATTTAACTGATGTTGGTGGAGGTAGTTTTTCAATTGTCTCTATCTTTGCTTTGTCTACTTCAATCCCTTTTTGTGAGATCCGGTGTCCAAGAACAATGCCTTCCTGCACCATGAAGTGACATTTCTCCCAGTTGAGTACAAGGTTTGTATCTTCGCACCTTTGTAATACCTGTTCCAAATTTTGCAAACAATGGTCAAAAGAATCTCCAAACACAGAAAAATCATCCATAGAAACCTCCATACTCTGCTCCAGCATGTCTGAGAAAATGGCCATCATGCAACGCTGAAATGTGGCAGGGGCATTACATAATCCAAATGGCATCCTGCGGAAAGCAAAAGTACCATAGGGACATGTAAAGGTAGTTTTCTCCTGGTCTTCTGGTGTGATGGCAATCTGATTGTACCCTGAATATCCGTCCAGAAAGCAATAGAACTCATGTCCTGCCAACCTGTCTAACATCTGGTCAATAAATGGTAGCGGAAAATGGTCTTTTCTCGTGGCTTTGTTCAATTTCCTGTAATCCATGCATACTCTCCATCCAGTCACTGTTCTTGTCGGAATTAATTCGTTCTTTTCATTGGTGACTACAGTAATTCCTCATTTCTTTGGTACACACTGCATAGGACTTACCCAAGTGCTATCTGAGATGGGGCAAATGATGCCAGCATCCAACCATTTGATGATTTCTTTCTTCACAACTTCCTTCATGATTGGATTGAGTCTCCGTTGATGCTCCACTGTAGGTTTGTATTCATCATTCATCAGAATCTTGTGCATGCAAAATGATGGACTAATGCCTCGAATGTCTGCTATAGTCCAGCCAATGGCTTTTTTGTGTTCTCGTAAAACTCTTAGTAGCTTTTCTTCCTGCTCCAATGTTAGTGAAGAAGAAATAATAACAGGTAATTCAGAAGAGTTTCCAAGAAATGCATACCTGAGATGGTTCGGAAGTAACTTTAGTTCCAGCTGTGGTGGTTCTTCAATCGAAGGTTTGATTCGATCTTTCTTTGGCAGTTCCAAGCTTTCAACTGGTGGTGTTGCTTTGAATCGGAATGGTTTGTCAAGGTAGCTGATAAATTCCAGGATTTCAGCATCTAGCTCGCTGTTAGTCAAATTGGTGATGCAAGCTTCCAGTGTATCCGTGGGATTTGGCTCAGTATTCTGAATGATACTATCAATAACATCAACTCTGAAGCATTCTTCTTCTTCCTTTTCATCGATCGGGAATTTCATAGCTTTGAAAACATTAAAGGTCACTTCTTGGTCCTGCACTTTCATGGTTAGTTCTCCTTTTTGTACATCAATTACAGTTTTACCTGTAGCCAAAAATGGTCTCCCAAGAATGATAGGTATTTCTTTGTCTTCTTCCATGTCAAGGATGATGAAGTCTGCTGGAAGGATGATTTTGTCAACTTTGACCAGCACATTTGCAACGACTCCTCTCGGAAATGCGAGTGATCGATCAGCAAGTTGCAAAGATATTGAGGTAGGCATTGCTTCTCCAATTTGCAGTTTCCTGTAAATAGAAAAAGGCATTAAATTAACACTGGCACCTAAATCACATAAAGCCTTACCGATGTAATGTTCTCCAATGGTGCATGAGACTGTGAAACTGCCAGGATCTTTCAACTTCGGGGGAAGCTTCCTCTGAATGATGGCGCTGCATTCTTCTGTCAAAGCTACTGTCTCGTAATCTCCCAATCTCCATTTTCGTGAAAGGATGTCTTTCATGAATTTGACATAACTGGGCATTTGTTCCAAGGCTTCAGCAAATGGGATGTTGATGTGCAGCTTTTTGAATATTTCCAGGAAACGAGCAAACTGTTTGTCCAATTTGTTTTTCTGAAGATGCTGAGGAAATGGTGGTGGTGGAGTGATCTGTTCTTTTTCTTTTTCCTTTGCTTCTTTTTCTTCCATCTGTGGAACTGCATCTTTTGGAACTTCCTCAGCAGCTGTTTTGACTCCAACGTCTTTGTTGATTTCAGTACCACTCTTAAGGTAATGGCTTGACATTGCTCCTTCCCTCGGTTCTTTGGATTTGGTTCTGTGTTGCTGGGAAGATTACCTGGCGGTCTGTAACTCTGAGCATTGGCCAGTTAGCCGATTTGATTCTCCAGTGCTTTGATGGAAGCTGATTGGCTCTGAATCATGGCTTCATATCTTTTTAATTGAGCTAACATCTCTGACATCACTGGTTCATTTGTCTGCTCCTGGCCTTTATTCTGTTGTTGGAATCCAGGTGGTGGATAGTTCCGCTGTTGGCCTGAATTGTTGCTCCATGAAAAATTAGGATGATTCCTCCACCCTGGGTTGTAGGTGTTGGAATATGGATTGTTCCCCTGCCTGTTGAAATTGTTGACATAATTCACTGTTTCTTCATGTTGATTTGATTCTGGTGCTCCTCCATATGGTGAACTTGTGGATCCAGTGGTAAGAGTCTCCATGAATTTGCATATCTGATCTAGCTTGGTGTTGACTGCTGTATTAGCTCCAACCTCATATATTCCTGCAATTCTTTGAATCAAACTTCTTTCAGTTGGCCACAAAGAGTTGTTGTTGGCCATTTCTTCGATTAGTTCCCAGGCTTGATCTTCTCCTTTTGCCATTAAAGCTCCTCCAGCAGCAACATCGATTGTAGTTCTCATTATTCCAGAAAGTCCATTATAGAATGTTTGGACTTGAAGCCATTTTGGAATTTCATGGTGTGGACATTTCCGGAGTAAGTTTTTGTACCTTTCCCAAGCTTCATAGAGAGTTTCTGAGTCTTGTTGCACAAAGGATGTGATGTCATTCCTCAGTTTTCCGGTTCTGGCTGGTGGAAAATACTTTGCAAGAAATTTGGTGGCTAAGGTGTTCCATGTTGTGATTGTTGGTTTCTATTATATAGGTCCCAAACAAAGATTAAGCATGTGAAATACTATAAAGAATATATATTTAAACATGAAGTATGGCGGAATCATACTTACAATGCCTTGTGATGAAGTAGAAGATCAAATGGTGGAAGCTCCAAGAGTTGGAAGATTCGGCCA